>JADLZK010011045.1:0-208018 GCA_015847255.1 Hyparrhenia diplandra
TCTCGGTGATCTCGTCCCGGCTCCTGTGTCCCTCGTCCGTAGTGCGAGACCCGGCGGCTGCGACCCCCGGCGTCGGCGGCGAGGGGGTGATTGCGTCTCCAGCGTGGCTGGGTCTAACGCGCCCGAGTTACGTGCGGAATTCGTCGGCCATCGTCAACAACTTCGGTGCGATTTCGTTGGCCGTCGACATCTTGCAGCGGATTTCGTCGGCCCGTCGACAACTCGCCATCCTCACGGCAGATTTCAAGATCAGAGAGAAGGCGTTTCTCGGCGAATCAATTTCCTAAGTGCAAGACGCGCCGAACTCGCGCGAGCGAGTGTGCGGGACTCCCGGACACGCAACAAGTTTTCGAGTTCCACTCGGATCACGACGTACAAGCAAAAATCGATTTCCAAATCAAGGAAGCAAGCAAGGCCAGCATATACACATATACGTGTACATGCATGCACCCCGGCTGATCAACCTCAAAAAGCTCGGTTCGCCTCCAACTCGAGCATAGCTCCTCGGATGCGTTTGGATCGAGAAGACAACACGGACTTGGATTACGGGCAACCAACATCGGCAGAAGGAAGAGTTATGAAGCTCGTGGTATGGAACTGGCTAGGGGGGTTGGGAAACGCCCCGGAGTTCGGGGACTCTCCCGTCGTCAGGCGGAGAGGGGGGACGTGATGTTCTGTCGAGGAGACTAAGTCGATGAGAAGAAGATGAAGTTTTTAGTGTGAAGTTTGGGTTTGGCGAACATGGAGGTGGTGGACCGTGTTGGAAAAGGGGGGGATTGCGGTGTTATGGCGGAGTGGGATTGATTTGGTTTTGAGAAGCAAATCTGAGAACCATATCGATGTGGAGGTCAGGGAGGAGGCGGCGGAAGGACATGGCGACATCGGTATCTATGGGGGAACAGAATGTGTCATTGAGACACAAAACGTGGAAACTCATGGAGGACCTAGCTGGCGACCATCAACACAGGCAAGCTTGGTCGTGCGCGGGTGACTTTAATGAGATTTTGTTTCAAAGACACGAGAAGGAGGGGGAATGAGAAGCCGCAAGCCCGCTTAGATCAATTTAGAATGGCACTCGAGACTTGCAACCTGCATGATCTTGGTTTCGAGGGAGATGTTTTACGTGGAGAAACAAACAAACCAAAGGAAAAAAGATATTCGGGAGAGATTGGACAGAGCGGTGTCTAACTTTGAGTGGCTTCGGATGTTCCGTTAGTGCATGTGAAGAACGGGGACCCGTACCACGGTGACCATCGACCCGGTGGTGATTACCACGGAGGAGCAACGAGGGAGTACCGAGGTCGCATGGGCACACGGTTTCAAGTTTGAAGCTAAGCGGGTGAAAGAGGATGATTTTAGGAGAGTGGTCGAGGAGGGATGGGAGTCTGTGGAGCAAGGGGAGATAGTCTCGGTGAGAAGGTGAAAGGGGTCGTGGCTAGCTTGAAGGATTTGGAGCAAGAACGTCTTGGGAGATTTAGAGAAGAGGTTGAAGGATGCAAAAAAAGAATTAGAGAAGTGGCGTCGTGCTCCAATTAGTGATGAGTCGGTTGGGAAGGAGGTCTGTGTGGAGTTTTAAAGTAGACCGAATTTGGAGGAGCGGGTAGAATTATATTGGAAGCAACGCGCCCATGTCAATTAATTTGCGGTTTGGAGATAGGAATACTAGCTACTTCCACAAAGTGTGTTCGGAGAGGAGAAGAAGAAATAGAATAGGGAAATTAAAAAAGGAGAATGGGGGGTGGGTGGAGGAGGAGGGAGAGAAGAAGGAGTTTATTGCTAATCATTTTTCACAACTTTTCAGGTCTAGCCGAATCGATGATGGGGATATACAACGTCTCCTTGACGCTGTTACGCCCCGCATCTCATCGGCAATGAATGAACATCTTCTAAAAGAGTTCATGGAGGAGGAAGTGAAAGCTGCTCTGGATGCTATCGGAGATTGTAAAGCACCCGGGTCCCGACGGTTTACCCTCGGTCTTCTACAAAAATCTACGGGACTGGTGGGTGGCAAGTTAACGACCGAGGTAATGCGAAGGTGTTACGGGGGTGAAAAGATCCCGGATGGATGGAATGATACGGTAATTTCCTTAATTCCGAAGGTTGATTGTCTGAAAAGGTGACCGATTCGTCCAATCGCCTTATGCAATGTGGTTTACAAAGTAATCTCAAAAGTTCTAGCTGGGAGATTAAGAAGTATTCTAGATGAGATTATCAGTCCTTCCCAGAGTGCTTTCATCCCAGGTAGACTTATTTCAGACAATATTCTTGTTGCTTATGAAATCACTCACTATATGTTAAACAAAAGAGATGGAAAGTTGGGGTATGCGGCTCTAAAACTCGACATGAGTAAAGCATATGACCGGGTAGAGTGGGATTTTTTGGAGAAAATGATGAGAAAGATGGGGTTTCTTCGAACAATGGATCGGTGATTATGGAGTGTGTGTCGACAGTCACATATAGGATAAAAGTGAACGGTGATCTTACTGATCCTATTAAGCCTGAGCGCGGGCTGAGGCAGGGGGATCCTCTATCCCCTTATCTCTTCCTCATTTGTGCGTAGGATTCTCGGCTCTTCTTGACAAGCCGAGCAAGATGGAAGAATTGCGGGAGTGAAAGTCTCGCCATGCAAAGACCTAGTGTATCACACTTACTTTCGCCGATGACTCATTGATCCCGATTCGTGCGAAAGGGGGATGCTCAACATTTCTGAGGATGTCTGGATTTGTATGAAAGGTGTTCGAGGCGGATGATTAACAAAGCAAAGTCTGGCTGTCTTGTTTAGCAAAAACACAAGAGACCAGAGAGAAGAGAAGTGTGTGACACACTGCGGGTGACCAAGGAAACGATGAATGAGAGATACCTTGGATTGCGGTTCATGTAGGGCGTCGATGGGGAGTACTTTTGCATATCGAAGGACGAGAATATGGCATCGTATACGAGGGTTGGAAAAGAGATTCTTGTCGTGGGCGGGGAAAGAGGTGTTGATCAAGGCGGTGGCACAAGCCATACCGGCATTTGCTATGGGTTGTTTCGACCTTACGAAGACATTGTGCGATCAAATAAGTAGTATGGTTTGTAGATTTTGGTGGAACCAGCGGGGAAGGGAAGGATAAAATTCATTGGCTTAGTCGGGATGTCTTGCAAAGCGACAAAAAAAAGAAGGAGGCTTGGGTTTTTCGTGACATCCATGCTTTTAATTTGGCAATGTTGTCCAAGCAATGGAGACTATGGTCCAACCAGGACTCCCTTTGTGTGCAAAAATTTTGAAGGCAAAATACTATCCCAACTCGACCATTACGGGACGCAACACGAGAAGCAAGGAATGTCATACACTGGAGGAGCATATTGCGTGGTTTAGAAGTCTTGAAAATGGGCATAATATGGAGGATTGGTGATGGAAGGAATATCAAAATATGGTCCGATCCTTGGATACCGAGGGATTTTACAGGCGCCCGATCACCCCCCGGAGGTATCGATATTACGTCAAATGTGGATGATTTAATTGACTTCGTATACGGGACAATGGGATGTTGGTTTGGTTAGAGAGATGTTTTGGCTGGCGATGCTGACGATACTAGCCATCCCGGTGAATGAAGGGCGTGAGAATGCGCTAGCCCGGCACTTTGATGAGCGGGGAAGGTTCAATTGTACGGAGTGCATACAAGGTCGTAGAAATTCTATCTTTGCGACAAAGAAGAGGAACGATTGTACAAAGGCGGTAGCAACAGTGGCGATTTGATGTGGAGAAAGATGCGGAAAGTTAAGTGCCCAAATAAGATCAATCATTTCATTTGGAGACTTGCACACAACAGCCATCCCCTAAGAAGAAATCTAGCTAGAAGAGGAAAAGGACGAGAGGATGACTCTTATTTTCACTACTATGTATAATCTCCGGGCCGGAAAGGAATCGATTCGAGAGGAGGATCGAAGAAGACCGGCCCAAAGTGTATTGCTCGGTCGATCAAGGCCTATGCCCAAGAGATGTGCAGCACACAACTACAACGTCTAAATGCGGATGTACGTCGGCGGGGAGACATGGAAACGACCCCCTACCGGATGCGAAGATAAATTGTGATGCCTCGTACATTCCGGGGAGAGGTGTGGTGGTTGGGGTTTCATAATCACGGGATAGTGAGGGGATGTTGTGCTGAATGGATGGGGGCGTGTCAACCATCTGCTGAATGCTTCTCAAGCGGAGATTATAGCGTGCTTTGCAAGGTGTTCAGCGGCATGTAGTCCGGGAATTGGCCACCGATTTTGGAAAGCGGATGCCTTGATGATTCAGCAAGCTTGGAGTAGTGAAGCAGACGGACTTCTCAGTCATTGGGTGTTTGGTTGAAGAACTGAAATTGTTCTCTTCAAGCAAATTTTATTAGCTTTGTTTGTTCACATGTGTCAAGAAATTGTAATAAGGCAGCACATGTTCTTTTGGCGCTTGGTGTGGGTAGCATCGAAGGGGCTGAGCACACTTTGTGCAATGTCCCGGATAGTGTCGGTGTAATCGTTGTTGACGATTTGTCAACCTCGGTGCAATGAATTGATACCCGAGTTCAAAAAAAAAAAAAAAAGAGAAAATTTCTTGACCAACAAAATTTGGGTCTGCCTGCCCTACGCCTCGTGTACTGCACCGAGCTGTCCGTGTGAGTTACGCACGTTCTGCCTACCCCACCGAGTCCGGTCCAATTACGCACGCAAGTCTACCTTCGTCTCCCCTGTTTTTCTTTTCCTTTTTATTTATGTCCGGCCTCCCCTGATCACCTGTACAACGTCGGCATCCTTTTTATTTCCGTTTTTTTGTATCGTGGGTGTGAGAGACTCGGGGAGAGGGCACGGGAGAAGCCCTGAAGAAGATTCTTTTTTTTTTCTAACTAGAAATCAACTCCAATATCAGTCCCATGAATCCATAGAGATCAAAATTATTAGAGGACAGACAATAAAGAGATATAAATATACGCTCTTGCTCGGATGTGTATGCCCTGGCCCTCGGCGTGAGCACCAGCGCGTGAGAAGATGGGTGTTGTCGCCGCCTTGCCGGCACCGAGATGGAGCCGCTAGCCGCGACCGTCAAGGGGTGCAACACTGTCCACGGAGATCGAAACACCAGGCCGGGGCGTGGGTGTGCGTGGGCGCGGCCGTTAAGGTGTGTGGGATAGTCAGGAGATGCACGGTCGAATTCACCTGCGCTTCCACGAGTTACCGGATAAAGGTTGGGAAAGAATGGAAAATAAGAGGAAGGGAAAGAAGATAAAAGAAAAAGAAAAAATTGCAGGCTGCAACACATGGACATAACTACCAATGAACACACCTGGGAACAGAATCTGCATGATTCGGCTGAACATGCCAAGCCCACTGTAGGAACAGATTATCTTTTTAAAAAAAAAAATTAGCACAAAGGCTTGAGTGAATGAAAACTGTGTGATCCTACAACAGCCATGTTTTAACAAACATACAGAAAGACAGTAATAAACAAAGAACAGAGGGAAGTAGTATCATCATAGAGGAGTAAAACATCTTTCTATTCCCAGAGTAAGTGAACACACAATAAAGAAAGGATGATTACGGATTATGGAAGGCACCCAGACTTCCGAAAAAAAAATTAGACGTCCAAAGACTAGCAGACTCTGTTCGTAGCTGTCCTGAAAATAACTACAGTGTATCGACATGCAATTTGGTAAGACCAAACAAAAGTTCCTGTCCATATTTAATGTTACAAAATCTGTACCTAATTACCAATCTATTGCAGATTCTAATTCCAATACAACGATGTGGTGAATACAATCTATTCATACTGGACAAAGATAACAGAATAGTCTACATCTTGGACCCGAATCCTCTTGATCCCATCTACCAATACAACCCAAATGCAAGATACGTGAAGAAACTTTTTATGGATTGCTGAGTACCTACCAAAAGCAATGTCTGTTGTGTGCCCAGGATCAAGATGGAATGAAAATATTTTCCTATGGCGCCAAAAAAAGTAGTAGATGATATTCCAATTTACAAAAGGTAACATTTTCTTTTCAAATAGTAGTATAGTAAATATATAAAAAGAATTAATTATAATGAATAGAATAAAAAATTTATATACATCAATAACTAATATTATCTATACAAAAAACAGGGAGCTGTCGGGTTATATTGTTTCAATATTCATGTCAGCATGGAAAGGCAAAAAGCTAAACTTGCCGTTTTTAATGGTGAGATTATCTAACCTTTTAAACAAGTATATTTTAAACATGTATATCTATACTTTTCATCGCGTAACATTAAACATGATTATACAGGATGGTTATGAACTCACGAAACAAATCTTGGGACAACTACTCACGTACAAGGAGAACGAATGTGAAGACAACATGCCTGCTGGACTGCTAGACTTCATTAGATGTATTAGAAAAAAAACTAAAGTTAATTTTATATTAGGAGGAGTACCTTACAATAATTAGTACTTAGGAGTCCTAGAGTTTTGCTTAAATAAATTCCTAGGGTTTTGCTTAAATAAATGATAGAGATAGAGTCAGTTTTATAAGTACGATTACTCCTGTAATATTTTTTTTTTTTTAAGAGTTGTACGTCAAACTCTCTTCACCTATTATTGATTACAATTAAATTCCAGCGTGGATTAAAACAATTTAAAAAAATATGTAACCTTCAAATAATTAGATTAGTTTATAACAACCCGTAGCATCGCACGGGCATGTTTACTAGTGTATTTCGAAATGAAGCCTTCTCAAAAAAAAAAAAAAAAGTATTTCGAAATGAATTTTAAAAAAGATACGTTTGACCTCCCACCCTCCATGAGTTTGATTCGCCTCCTCTAATGACAAAATTGTATTTTTTATCTCAACCATCTTTTGAAACTATCCGATGTTGCTCACTTCGGCAGTTTTGACCAACAGTTTTTGCCCTTGAAGCGTCAAGTCAAATCGAGAGAGATAAGTTTAACTATGTTGGAGTTGATAGTTAAGTTAGCTGGATAGGCTTTACAAAATAAATATATAGAAATAAATTTCAAAAATTTATCCAAATATTGTTTAAACGTATGCTAGTGAAAATCTCAACTTCTATTAATATTATAACATGTGTATAAGTTTGTTTTGCCTTGGAGAAACATGAAACCAAATTCAGATTTGTTCTAAAATAATGCTCTAACTTGAGGTACCTAACTTTAGATTATATTGTCTTTTTTTGGTGTTTCGACTGGAAATTATATGAATCTTTTGAAGGTTACAAAGTTTTGGTAGCCCCAATAAAACTTTTATGATGATTGACGTGAGTAGAGATATCATAAGCAGAAAAAAAACATTTTGAATGTCGCTAGGACCCATTTAATTCTTCTGATGATGGTAAATATAAGCCAACATAAGTAGAAGTATCCTAAGTCAGTTTTCTGAACCTTGACCATTAGCGTTCTAATTTTATTTTATATATTCACTAGCAACAAAAGAAATATCACAAGAAACACTTGTGTGTGGTAGAGCCGATTTTGCTCATCCGTGTGGAATGGATTTTCTTGACGGTGAGCGTGAATTTCACGAGATTATGTAAAGCAGAAATGTCACTATCATGCTCTTACCGTATGATAGAATAAATCGTTTTTATACATCCATTTTATACTCGACGGGAGTTGTACATACATTGACGGTCAACGCGCGTGCACCGCCCAACCGGCCGAATCCAATGTGGCCACGTGGAGGAGAAAAAGACATGGGTTTCGGGCGGTTTCGGCGCCGTCCGTCCCGGTCGCTAGCGGATAGAACGGGGACACAAGCAAGACGCGCGCGAGTGGTGCTGGGTACGTGGACATTTTTTTTTTTTTAGCTGAGACTCGCCCACACGAAACGCCCGGTGCGCCGGGCGGTGGCCTCTGCCTACTTCACTGGGCAAGTGGCCCATGTGCCACATGCTCGCCAACTTGGATTCTGACAACGCCTCCCCAACTTGCCCCGCAGCGACAGCGCGCACTTGGATTCGGTGAACGCCGGAGCGCGGAGGAGGCAGGCAGGCACCGATCCAGAGACGATGGCCGCCGCGGGCTCCTCGCCGTCGTCGTCCTCGAGCAAGCGGTGCGTGCTCTGCTCTTCCCTTCATCCCCTCTCGCTCCTCCATGGCTCGTGTGTGGGTTCCACTGTTGCTCCTCCACTCCCCCCTCTCCCCCCTTCATGGGCTTCTCTCTCTGCTCCACAGCTTGGTTGCTGTTTCAGTTGAGACCCTGTTTGTTTGAAGGCCGATTATGCAAGATCTTGATCAAAGGTTCCATCTTTTCGCTGCGAAATGCGATGAATCGGAGGATCCACCCAGCCAAAGCACTGGTGCTCGTTCTGTTGGAATGTGATGCTAGGGCTGATGACAAGATGTGCTTGTCTTTTAGCGAACCAACTTTCTTTTTCCTTCTCTTCTTTCTTGGGAGGAAATTGTGTGCCAAGTGTATCCTTAACCATTCTACTGTTCCAGACCACAGTATACATCGGCGTACAGTTGACCGGGCAGGTATATTGTTCATGCGCAGCAGCCACGAGGTTTAGTAGAGATCTTTCGTGAATCCGAGACTGAATCCAGTGGCAAACTCATATTAGTGTACGGACCTGCTTCATCCGGTACCTGTGTTTTGATCGTGCGTTTTCACAGGTTGGAAGGGAAGGTCGCTCTCGTCACCGGTGGCGCCACTGGAATCGGCGAAGCCATCGTTCGCCTCTTCATGGAGCACGGCGCCAAGGTGTGCATCGCGGACATCCAGGACGAGGCCGGGCAGCAGCTGCGCGACGCGCTGGGAGGCGACGCGCAGGGCGTCATGTTCGTCCACTGCGACGTGACGTCGGAGGAGGACGTGAGCCGCGCCGTGGACGCGGTGGCGGGGCGGTTCGGCGCGCTGGACGTGATGGTGAACAACGCCGGCGTGACGGGCGCCAAGGTGACGGACATCCGTGCCGTCGACTTCGCCGAGGTGCGCAGGGTGCTCGACATCAACGTGCACGGCGTGTTCCTCGGGATGAAGCACGCGGCGCGCGTCATGATCCCGCAGAAGCGGGGGCTCCATCGTGTCGCTGGCCAGCGTCGCCAGCGCCATCGGCGGGATGGGCCCGCACGCGTACACGGCGTCCAAGCACGCCGTGGTCGGGCTCACCAAGAGCGTCGCCGGAGAGCTCGGCCGCCACGGGGTGCGCGTCAACTGCGTGTCCCCTACGCCGTGCCCACCCCGCTGTCCATGCCGCACCTGCCCCAGGGCGCGCGCGCCGACGACGCGCTCAGGGACTTCCTCGCCTTCGTCGGCGGCGAGGCCAACCTCAAGGGCGTCGACCTCATGCCCAAGGACGTCGCCCAGGCGGTGCTATACCTGGCCAGCGACGAGGCGAGGTACGTCAGCGCGCTCAACCTCATGGTGGACGGTGGCTTCACAGCCGTCAACCATAACCTTAGGGCGTTCGATGATTAGCTCAGCTTGTGAGCAGCACTATGATCACTCTTGTTCTGCTGCTACTCTGAGATGTGGCATGTACTAAGAAGTGTCTGCAAGACAAATAAACCGCAGTATGTTAAGATGATCGGACATTCTAAATATCGATGTTGAATTCGCGTATATATTGTTGCTGAATGTGCTAACAAATGAATTTACAGCAGTGCCTAAACAGGCAGGCAGTGATCAGAGGAACTTTCACCGTGCACCACGCAAAGAAAGATAAAAACTGCCTTTTCCAACACTTTGCAAAATCATGTCGGTACATCTTCACACATGCATCAACCAACAATTTCACAACGAATGCAAACATTATTAACATTAATGGTGTAAAACCCGTGGCCTATATGCCGATTTGCATCCGTACATATACATGCTACCCATGCTCTTTAAATAGAGCAAGTACAATTTTCCTGTACATCGTTGCTGTAGTGAGCATGCTATATTATAATGGCCTTTCAAAACCAAGAATCTAATCATCAGCTTAAGGTTCACGCGAAACTACATAATCATCATTATCAAGTGAGTGATTGCTCGAGTCAGCAGCATCCTTGTTATCTTCAGCACAGTCAGACCCTGAGATGTATGCTTCGGCACAGGAGCTTTCGGCCAATTCAGTAACACTGTCATTTTGAGCCTGCAGGGCCTCTCTCTTCACAATATTAAGCAGGATACCGTTAGTAGTGCTTTCAGGCTGCAGCAAATCTCCTTCAGAAACAGCGATGCTTGTGGGAGTTGAAGCTTGATTAGCTATGGTGTTGACACTGTTGCATGACTCGGTCTCAGAATTTTCTGTGCGTCTAACACTTGAACTATTGTTCGATAGTGGATCATTTTGGAAGGTAGATTCTGACAAAATACCTGCAGTATCACCCTCCACAGTACAAGACCTAGTTAATTCCGTGTCAATCTCAAGATTGTGGATGAAACTGATGAATTTATCAGCAGATGCAGTCCTCATTAGAGGCCCACCACTCCTGGTCCAGGAGTTAAGGTCAATGGTTTCTGATTCGCTCTCACTTCCATCATGAGAATTGCGCCGAACATGGTGAGAGAGAGCTGGGGTGCCGACAACAAGAGTGGCGCCTTGCTGCGTGGATGAAGTAGCAACTGCAAAAATCTCTTCTGAAAGAGATTCTGAAGAATTCTCTCGACTGATGCAGCTCCATGATGGTACCCTCCTTGGAGTTTTAAGGCGTACATAGTTAGAATGACCGTGGGAAGCAGCCGCTGTCCTTTCCATGCTTCTTTTTAGCCTTCGTTTGTGGTTTAACACTGCTATAGATTCATCCAATGCAAGTTCAACGGCACAGTTTGCTCTGATTGCAGAGAGCTTCTCCCATGTACACCTGCGGCCTTGGTTGGCAGCCATTTGGAGTTCCGCATATGTTGGATTCTGAATAATCTTCAAATACTGAAAGTTGGAGAGATGTGACTATGTGAGGGAAAATTCTTAGACTCAAGGCGTTTGCATTTCACCTAAATAACCTACTCAGAACTCAGAATAATACCTGAGCTACTGTTGCTGGCATAACCATGGTAACATCACCCTCCCAGTCTTGAGCAAACAATTTTGCAAGTCCTCCCATTGGAAGGCCAATCTCTAGGATTTGGTTACATCGATATTTAACCTCCATCTCAGCAAGACGAGCAAGCTACACAAATCAGATCAAAGTTATGCCTGGTAAAAACACATATAGCAATTGATTTGAAAGAAAGTACTTTAACACATTGCTCAGGAAATGTATAAAAGCAGCAGCATTAAACAACATGCACAAGTGTTTTTCAACAGAAATACACAGCATTGGTTGGATATCCAAAATTAATTATTTTCACCAAGTCCTATCATAGCACTGAAGAAACTCTTCAATCCCACCAACATGTGCGGAGTTGTTGAAGATTAACTACTATATTGGAGAAATAAAATAACTATATGCAACATGAACTACATGCCTGGATTTCAAGATAAACCACAATCATAAGCTATGGTACTAACATAATTAAAGTCTTTAGTCCCTACTCCATATGATCACAAACATACCTTTCCAGCAAAGCGGCCTCCATAGGCTCTAACAAGCTCTTTCATTCGGAGGAGTGGAGAAATGTGAGGATTAGTTTGGCTCACAATGAAATGATTTACATTAAACAACTCCTTGAGTCTCATCATGGGCAGATCCATCTCCAAGCTCCCGTCTCTCCACCGGCGCTTGGATGCTCCAGGACCCTGTTCAGGATCTGTAACAAAGGGTGCATGGAAGGGTACTATGTTGCCGAATCTATCCTTCGCCATCAGTTCCTGAGCTTCAAAGAGCCCAGGAAATGCACAAGAGGCAGTTACGGCACTCCAAATAACAACGTGCGGTGACGTCAGGTAGTTGAGGCAGCGTGGTGGCTCATTTTTTCTAGGAGAGCAAACGGTGATCCCAAGGACACGGCCAGTCATGTCATAAGCCTCTTGAAATGTTAAGTTACTTGTGAGATCCCTCAGAAGCCTTTGCATCTGGCTAATGTCATGCAGTGCACCATAAGTGGTCACACGCCTCATCACTGCAAAAATTCCACCTATCCTATCAAAGAACTGCAAGGTCTGTAATGAGTCTGTGAAGAAGCTCTCAATCTCAGGCCATGTTCGGGTAGCAACAATTGAACATATAATGGAACCAACACTTGATCCTGCTATAATCCGAGGCAGAAGCTTATGCTCAACCAATGTTTTCACCACACCTACATGGAAAGAACCCAGTGAAGCGCCCCGCTTAAGAGTAGCGCTGTCCTCCCAAAGGCATGCCTGGTCTCCTGAACAAAGGCAAGCTTTTCTTCCAATAGCAACTCGTCAGTGTCAGATTCGCACACCATTCTTAGTTGAGTAGAAACCTCTTCAATGTATTCCTTTATAAGCTTAGGAACCTGCATTGCGACAGATCAGACGTGTTACTGGTATGGGAACAGTGATACTGAATTCAGAGTTTGGGCGATCTTTGGCCATGCTGAATTTCTTGTTGTAAGTAAGACGTGGTTTTGAATTTTTCAAGACCATCACAATTTACAAAATATCAACAAACAGACATATCACTACGAATCAACAACAGAGTGAATGAATTAGCAGAAGGTACTGTTACTTGTCAATTACCTCTAGCCTGCCCTTGTGAAGTTCAGGATTGCACATGTTCCCCAAGTTCCTAACAAGATCGCCGCGCATACAGAACACGACGTCCCGGAGCGACCCGTCCTCTCTCCGTCTCCGGAGCTCCTCAAGCCTGTTCCTGATGAGCTCCTCGTCGTAGAAATCCGCCTCATGGACCTGATCAGACATCTTGTCGAGCACCTTGGCTGCGCGCGCCCAGACCTCGTACGTCCCGGCATGTAGCATAGCCTTCTCGTACTGCCTGCGCCGGCGCGCGAGCGCCGCCCTCGACCGCGCGCCGGAGAGCTTCCTCAGGAAGAGCGCGAAGAGGACGACCGCGAGGAGGACGCCGTGGGTGTTCCTGAGGTGCAGCCAGGACACCACCACCGGCAGCGCCGCGCTGCGCGCGCGGGAGATGGCCGCGTAAGCGCGCGCCCGCAGGCGCCACAGCGAGCTGAAGAGGAGCACGCGGAGCGCCACCCCGCGGCCCAGCAGCGTCGACGGGCCGATCCTGAAGGAGCCGACGCTCGCTTCCCCGGACTCGTCCATTGGAAGACGGAGCTAGCGATGTTTGTGAGCTTGGTCACTACTCAGTAGTGGAAGAAGAAGAAATCCAAATTTTGGAAGAAGAAGAAATCCAAATTGGTTTAACCTCGAGCTGAGCTCTTCAGCACCGATACTCCCCCAAAAGAGGGGACAGTAAGAAATCCCCAATTCGCCTCCGATACCAGTGGGGCAAAAATTGATGGAACCCAATCAAGTGATCGCCGCCGAAGCCCTGCTGCTACTCAAATCCGAACTAAAAGAATCGAAATTGAGCAACGCAGGGTGCCGGATCAAGAAATCGCGAACTAAAACTAAACCAAATCAGCCGCGCGGCTCCGACGTCTTCCTCGACTCGGCACGCAACGCATCAAGAAGATGATGCAACGCGTGCGGGAAGAGAAGCAAAGACCCCAAATTGTACAAGGAAAAAGGGGAACAAAAAAGGAAAAAGCCCCAAACGAGTGGGGTCAGTAGTAAATAAGCACAGGTTTGCGACAATCTTGGCCGGATCAATCGATCAGAGACATTTTGAAGTTTTGTATATAAATCATCAATAATTTTTAGTAGTTTATAAATGTAAAAAAAAAATCTTAAAAAATACTTTGATAAAAGTATACATAAAATCCTTTGCGTGGAAGCGAAGTATTGGGATGGGCAGGGGTGGAGTGGAGCAGGCGTGGACGCAATCATAAAAAATAATGGCGAGGCAAGGATACGGCGGCGTCAGATTGGGCGGGCAATTATCGTGGCGCGAAACGAGTGCGAGAAGCGGATCGCCTTTTCCTCTAGAGGATGAAGAAGAATGGATGAAACCAGAGGGGGATTTTGTTGTTGCTTGCTTCTTGGCTTTTGTGAGAACACAAGTCGTCGGAAAGGGTGAGAGGTGGGAGCCGTTTGTGTGTACGGACAATCCATCAAGTCAAGGCCACGTTTAGTTTTTCTGAAAATTTGTAAAAAAATTGTAAATTTTTTAAACTCCCTCTCCATCACATCACATTAAATACAACCAAAAGGCATATGTTCGATGGAGTAAATATAGGTAAAAAAAAATAACTAATTACACGATTTTGTTGTAGATCACGAGAACGAATCTTTTGGCTGCGTGGTTAGTCCATAATTGGACAATGTTTACCACAAACAAACGTAAACGTCTGCAAACGTTGGTACCTTTATGGAGTAAAATAAAACGAAAAGTCACTTTTGCTAAAATTTAACCATCTAAACAAGGCCCAAGTACCAACTGCCTAGTCACCCCTAGTACTCTAATTTTCTTTCAAATTTTTTTTTTTAAAAATCTTTGCTTGTCAAACGAAAACTGTTTTTAGGAACAGAACAAATGAACAATGCGAATTACGAGGCAACCGATGCGAGGCACCTTTTCCTTGATGGAGCACACGAGGCTATAGTTGGCCATTTGGCCCACGGCCAAACGGCCCGAGGTAGGGTACCTAGCCGCCCGGTCCGGTATGTCACTAAAAAAAACGTGGCTTCACGAAGTCATATTCCGGTGGCGGAACATGGCCATGAGCCGGTCAAATAAAGGAACATGAAAATTGTCGGCACCATGAGTTTTTTGGCATATTTACTTGTACATCCCGGTGTGAGGGGTGGCCCGATGGCGGCCTACTTGAATAATGGCCACAACCCGGCAATATGCATCCCAAGGAGAATTAATGGCCACAACCCACAGCCCAGCGTCGATTCCAACCCTATCATTATGCATCCCAGCCCTATCCTCTATCATCCCGTCCCGATTCGCCCCGCGCCGGGCGCCTCCCTTCTCGCCCGCTCCCTCCTCTCGCGAAGCCAAGAGCCGATGGATGGTTGGAGATGGGAGACGACAAGCCGCCGCTTCCTCACCTCGCTCCTCCTCCTCAACCGCGCGGACTGCGACGGCGGCCGGCCGGGGCCGGGCCCGACCCGTTGATCGGTGGCCGCGGGCCGTAAAATGGCTCAGGACCGGGCCATGGGCCGAGGGCGTGGCCCGAGCCCGATGGAGGCACGGCCCGACGCAGCCGTGGCCCGAGACGCCCGCCAATGGGGCCGCCCGTTGGACATCTATACACGAGGCACAGACATTGCTTGATCATCGTCCACGAGAGATGCTTTGTATATTAAAAAAACGCGCGTGAAAGCAACGACGCAGGAGGTATCGTACTATCGCGTGGTGCAATTAACGTGGTAATCAAAACAGCTATCATGTTTATTATTGCAGGAGGAGGTATCGTACATCACGTGGTGCAAACGTTGGTATCAAAATAGCGTTGATGTTTATGGTTTAACTAAAATAAAACCTGTCTTCACGAAGTCATATTCGGGTGGGAGGAACATGAACATTGTCGGTCCTAGTGCCAAGACAAAATAAAGGAACATGAAAACCATGAGTTTTTGGCATATTTATACTTGTACATCATTGCCACGACTAATAAAGCATCCTCTTCCACTGTTCCCGTGTATTTCTACTTGTATAAAATCCAAACAACCTTGCATACCTTTTCGATGAAACTGTCGCGCCAAATGCATGACTAATACTCTTATGCGTGTGCGTAGAGCTGGGACTTGGGCGTGCTATTTGAGGGCGGGTCACAAGACGTTTTTTTAAGACGACACGAAGACAAGACAACACGAAATATTTTGGGCGTGCGCCGCGGCAAGACACGAACACGAGGGCCGTGCGTGCCTAGGATCTCAAAGACGATGGGCTACATGGCACGGCCCGCATTTTTGGGCGTGCTTGGGCCGCAAGACGACATGAAAGTGGCACATTACACACTTCTATTACTCTACAATGTATTTTTATATAGCATTTATTATAATACATCTCATATAATACTTAAATAGATTATAAAAATCATCAAAAGCTTCGTTAAAAAGGTATACACAAGATAAATATTTTTTATATTATAAGAACAAAAAAAAAAAAAGTAGCCGAGATATTTTGAGGGTCGTGTTTGGGTATGCAAGACGACACGAAGGCGCGTCGCGCGTTTGCGGCACCCATTTTGGGCCGAAGAAAATTTAGGGGGCGAAGAAAATTTACCGTGCCGACATGCTCCCCGTGCCTAAAAAGAGCACGATCCGAAGCGGCACGAAGCACGAGAGGCACGGCCCGGCCCAAGTCCCAGCTCTACGTGTGCGTGAGGTTTGTTTCTGCTCACATCAATCAAAATAGGTTTTGCATACACTTTTGGTGAAATCGCGACGCCAAACACACGGTCGAGATCGATGGAGTTTTATCCTTTATTTTGTATATATTTTATTGAGCCTTTTCTCCTTAATTTTCCACACAAGTTTGTTAGGAGCAATTATGATAAATAATAAAGACCGAACAAGCTTCTAGAAGCTTAATGTTCAAGATGGAGTATTGATATTCATTTCTCATGTGACCAAGAAGAGGTTATCCATCCTGTCATTAGCTCTCACCGTTCGCTTGCATCCATGGTTGACAGCGTGTGCTGTTCCACCAACAGACTGGAACAACCAGCCAGTTTTAACGCTCCTGTACGTTTGTTAACTTCGTTTGTCCATATACGAACAACACATAACCACTCACTGTTCCTTTCTGCATGTACTCGCATCAATCCAAACAGGCCTTGGATACCCTTTCGATCAAACCGCTGCGCCAAACGGACGGCGGAGATTCGCGCGACGCGATTTCCGTTACGAAACCAAAGGATAAGAGACGATAGCGCCGCACGCCCACACACACGGGCGCCGCGCTGACGCACGCACGAGAGCGGCGGCCACCACCACCATGGCGACGCCCACCGCGCTCTCCACCTCACTCCCGCACCTCCCGCCCCGCGGCCGCGCCACCTCATTCCCTCCTCCGCCGCCGCCGCTGTCTCCCTCCCCGTCCCTTCCCGCGCCGCCCGGCTGCGGGAATCCTGCCTCGCGGCCGCGGCACCCGCGGTCTCCGAGGTCCTCGAGTCCACCAACGGCGCCATCCCCACCGTGGCCAAGGGTGGCGCGGCGCGCGGGTACGGGAGGGAGTACTTCCCCCTGGCTGCCGTCGTCGGGCAGGTGAGGAACTCGGGCGTTGCTCTCTCTCTGGGTGTTGCTGGATTGCTGATTGCGTGGTTGGATTAGCGGTAGCCGGTAGTGGACTAGTGCTAGTGTTTCCCGATTTTGGTAGGCATTTCGTGGAGCGAATCGAGTGTTCCTGGTGTTCCCCATAATGAGGTGGCCTGCATTCGGGTCTGATATTCACTGGCCTTGTTTTGGTTTAACTTGTGGCTGTAAGATGTAGCAAAGGTTTAAGATCAAATTTCGCCAGCCAAACACATGCACGGCATTTAAATCGTCTGTATGTGTATGTGATATTAATCATCGTGGTTTAGTCTATAGCTATTGCTGGCTTCGCCCAGGAACCACTCAAACACACACACACGCCAGCACTCTTGGCGAGAGGTAGAACAAGCACGCTGTGACGACAAACTCGCCTGTATCTTGGCTACATATTATCTGGACTTGGTAACTCTGAAACTAGGAGTACATGGCGTATTTAACCACCAGGGGACGCACCATGGAGCACACCTCCACTCACCAGGTCTTGCGCTAAGCAACACCGTGAGAGCCATTCACTCATCTCTGACCAACCAACGATGAAACATTCCTGGCAACCTCCATGCGCAGAACTGGTTCCATCTTGACCACGTGCCCTGGACGCTACCTTGCACCACAGCTCGCCTGCAATGGCACGGACATGGACACACCACTCGTGACACCACCACGGAGCGCACAGTGACGCACACACCATGGCACTATGACGTGGTTTATTCTAACAGCTAACAGCTTTGCTCTGTGAATAGAAAAAAAGAGCGTACCCAGTGCCGTAGGCTCCCGCACTGCACAGGGTCTGGGGAAGGGCGTGTGAATAGAAACTTAAAATTAATTTCAAGGCAGTACAGTTTTCTGCCCATTGTCTCCTTATCTTACCCTGACAGACATTTTCAGACTGTCTCTTGTTTTAACCCTTGGGTCTACATCGTTGTCCAGGATGCTATCAAAACCGCTCTGCTGCTTGGGGCAATTGATCGTGAGATTGGAGGCATTGCCATCTCAGGGAAGCGTGGGACGGCAAAGACGGTGATGGCTCGTGGCTTGCATGCTATGCTTCCACCCATTGAAGTGGTTGTTGGCTCCATTGCGAATGCTGACCCTAGCTCTCCAGACGAGTAATGCCCTTTAACACTTTATATGACAATAATGCTGCAATGATTCCTTCTTGTACCATTCAAACTATTTAATTTTGGTTCCAATTCTTAGTTTGTTTTTTGGAGTCAAATCACAAAAATATGGGCTCATTTATTTTTGTCCCTGGGATGTGTGAATGTGTCAGCTTATTCCATTAAGTTTTCATTATGGCAGATGGGAGGATGGTTTAGCCAATCGAGTACACTATGACTCTGATGGTAATGTCAAAACCGAGATTGTCAAAACACCTTTTGTGCAGGTATATCACACTCGACTTATTGTTATGTCATTTCTCCATAATGTTGTTAGCTTATCAATGCTGCTGGTTCCTCTCGACAGATTCCACTTGGTGTGACGGAGGATAGGCTCATTGGATCTGTTGATGTTGAAGCATCCGTGAGATCAGGGACTACTGTATTTCAACCTGGTCTTCTTGCTGAAGCACATAGAGGTGTTCTTTATGTTGATGAGATAAATCTACTGGATGATGGCATAAGCAATCTACTTCTGAATGTCTTGACGGAGGGAGTTAACATTGTGGAAAGAGAGGGCATTAGCTTTCGCCATCCATGCAAACCACTTCTAATTGCTACTTACAACCCGGAGGAAGGATCTGTACATGAACATTTGCTTGATCGTATTGCAATTAATTTAAGGTACTTTTAGACTCTGAAAGATCAGTTGCAAGTTTTGTTTTTCTATTTATTTATCATGAACTGCTGCAATCGAATTTAAGAATTTTTAAGACATTCTTGAACTACGGCACCCAATATTTTTCTCAGTACCATACTATTTGTTGGTGCAGTGCTGATCTTCCAATGAGTTTTGATGATCGCGTTGCAGCAGTGGATATTGCAACACGGTTTCAGGAGTCTAGCAAAGAAGTTTTCAAAATGGTGGAAGAAGAAACTGAAACTGCAAAAACTCAGGTACTAGTAGTGTGAAGATAGTTAAGGTAGAGTTGTAACTGTAATGTATACCTCCTTTATCGAATCAACACATAGGTTATTTTTGTCTCTTGTTCTTGTTATCTTTACACTACTACAATTTTCTTCATGAAATTTGATATTCAGAAAATTATTTCTGGCAATTATTTGGTGCTTATTAGAATGGCACCTACCAAACAAACATGATTGCAACAGAGAAGCAAATGGCTACATGAAAGCATTAAAGTATTACACATAATGCATGACAAGACTTTAAACTGTGGAGACCTGACATGTTTGTTGATATCCTACTTACCTCATCAGACAATGTTATATAATCATGATGTTGCAATAAAGAGAAAGGGATTAGATGAAAAGAATGTGGCACCCATGACTGCTATTATGAATGGCTGCATGTAGTTTTTCTTCTTAACCACACTCTATTGACTAAACAAGCTAGCAGTGGGGGTCTCCCCTGCTGTATTTAAAGTTCAAAAAAAAAAAAAAAAAAAAAAAAAGCTAGCAGCCTAGCACTCCACATAAAACAGTAAACACATAGCTTCCTATAACAGGGTGTACTTAAATATAATTCACTAGTTTGTTCCATCTGGATTTGAATTTGTGTTGCATGCAATCTTGCAAGCACCTTGGAATTTTAGTTCTGTAAGCTATCCCATTATGCCTGACTGGGATCACCAATGAAAGTATTGTGATATGTTAATGCTGACTGCTGACTGCTGACCATTATTAACTGGAAATGATATGATGCATGAGATAAGAGTATATAATTTTCATTCTTTAGTTTTTGCTGCTGTTAAAAGATATTTTATATTTACCGTGACATTAGACTAGTTGAAAGTCATGATTGTAGGGTTAATTCGAAAATTTTGTTATGTACTGTTCATCTCACAAAGGGGAACACATGGTCACACAGATAATTTTGGCAAGAGAGTATCTGAAGGATGTTAATATTAGCACAGAGCAGCTCAAATATCTTGTCATGGAAGCTATACGAGGTCGCTGTCAGGTTAGTTAACTTCTTGTACCTTGATGCTTCATAGCAGAATCACTGACTTTAAGTACTTTGTAGGAGTTGAATGCATTCTTCTGTTGTTTACCTGTAGTCACAACCTAGATCTGTTATTACCTTGTGCAGTCAACTATGTACTTGTTGTAATCCTTGATGTCTTTCCAGCGGTGTTTATTGCCAAATCGTTATGTCAATATAGCCTTGCACTGTTGTCTATAGGCTAAACTTGTCTGGTGCCTGTCATGTTATTTGTGCACATCATACTCCTTTTAAATTTACAACAATCATGCTTGCTTGGAATATATGCCAATTTATTAAGGTTAATGCTAAATCTAGAAATTAATGTGTTTATAAACTTATAATCATAATTCAAAGCATATGCTTCTAACACATCTGCAGGGGCATCGTGCTGAGCTGTATGCTGCCCGGGTTGCAAAATGCCTTGCTGCTATGGAGGGACGTGAAAAGTTTTTGTGGATGATCTCAAGAAAGCTGTTAAGTCTACTTATGCCTTGAATTCTTCATTTTGTAAACAGTAATATACATCTAGGAATTTAAGCAATACATATTTGTTTCATTCATAGCTTTAAATTTGTTTTTTTTTGTCAAGGTGTTCGAGTCTTTACTTGACTATACCAAATGAGTGAAAAGCAAATTAGCAACTAGCAATATGTATTAAACAACATTGGTGTAAACAACTTGGAAGTGTTTTATCAACAAGTTTGATATTTGACACACTTGGGCTCCTTCTTGCAGGTAGAGCTAGTCATTCTACCTCGCTCAATCCTATCCGATAACCCACAAGATCAGCAGCAAGAGCAACCACCCCCACCTCCTCCGCCACCACCGCCAGAAAATCAAGATTCTTCAGAAGACCAAGATGAGGAAGAAGATGACCAAGAGGTTGGTTTATCGTATTGAAAAGAGAGAGAGAGAGAGAGAGTTCCCTATTTGACACTGGAATAATGAGGGCTTCCTTGTATGGCATGGGAATTTTAGCCTTCCTTATTTGACAGAGTTTATCTTCCATGCCGTATAGTGACACTCCTTTTAGCTTCATCCAAAGGACATTAAGTGCTATGTTAAAAGACAGAGTTGCCCCTGCTACCACATATCTTGCTTAACCACACCATGTGCCTGATGACGTATAGCCTGTGTCCAACACACGAGGGTGAGCCGGACATGAGGTACCGCCCTAGGACGATGATGGCTTGGTCATGTGTGCTTTTAGTGAGCAAGAAATTAAGAAACAAGGAAGAGAAGGAAGCTAGCAATTGCATGCATGCATGTATACACCCATAAACCTGCATGGCGAGTCAGCAATGGCGAATCTAGAAACATATGCTAGGAGGGGCTCCTTATTTTCTACATTTAGCCCCTCCTTCTAAGCTTCGATGACTACAAAGGAGGATGAGGAAGGGCTCCATACATTTTTTTTTTGAAGAGTAGGGGCTCCATACATTCGGCAGTGGTAGTGAGGGCTTGAGCCCTGGCTGACTTGGTGCTAGATCTGCCCATGTGAGGAATGTATACTTTGGTACATACATAAGATCCAGCAATGGACAGAAAAAGGAGCCCAGAAAATATGGTTTGGTGGGATTGTAACAAAGTATTGGGTGGGAAAATGGTCCTTTGCCCTATTTTTTGGAGTTCAAAACTAGTGGGCTCTTGGAACCGATCAAAATTGTACGGAGAGGGGAGTATCGGGCGATCTAAAGTCGTGCCGTGCCCAAATTGCCTGCAGCCACCACCAGCTGACATCAAACCACCTGTGGCTGGCTGCCTGCGGCTAGGAGCGGCCATGGGTGACTGGAGGCCGGCCTGTGATGGTTGTATGCCATCTGGGACTAGAATAGAGGAGAAAAGGCACAAAGGCCAGGATACAGCGAGTGGCAGCCGAGTGAAAAAATGAGGCGATTTGTGGGCGGAATAGAGTGATCGGGAATAGCCACGCCGTTTAGGGCATTGATGAATGACATTTTTCGTGGACCAAGCCCAAAAACAAGTATTAGGCTTCTTTTTATCGACTCTTGGAGATGCTCTAAGCAAAGAATGAAAGCAAAGACATTATATGCATGGAACTTTACCTATAAAGTATAGGTTGTATGCATGCACATGTACCCTGGCAAGATAACATCTCTCAATCTGGATGTGTTTGACTATGCACATGTATAAAATACAGCTGTGGGTCTACAACACGTACTATAGCCGCATCTCGGTGAACTCAGATATTAGAGCGTCTGTGCTGGAGCGATGCATTTAACAGCTGGATAAGCTCCTGTTGCAAGATATGCAGGAGCATAAGATAAACACAGGGACAATTTTGTCTTTTCATGGCATTTAATGGCCTTTGAACGGAAAAGTTAATGGTAATGTCATATAGGGCATGAAAGATAAACTTAGTGCCACATAATGTATGCTAAATTTTTCAGGACCATGGAAAGAAGGCCTTATTATTCCAGTATCAAATAGAGAATTGTCCCCAAAAAAATCAATTTGGCTGCTTTCTCATTTGTTTTCTCATAGCTCATAGCTATTTTGTTGGACAGGATGATGAAGAAGAAAATGAACAACAAGACCAGCAGATACCTGAGGAGTTCATATTTGATGCTGAAGGTGGTTTAGTAGATGATAAACTCCTTTTCTTTGCTCAGCAAGCACAAAGACGGCGTGGAAAAGCTGGGCGAGCAAAGAATGTCATCTTCTCAGAAGATAGGGGCCGTTACATCAAGCCCATGCTTCCTAAGGTACCCTTCTAGTATGTTTTTTGTTTTCTTAAACACACAAGAGAGGTATATAACTATATATCTTTATATTAAGAAGAAAAGGGAGTCAAAGATCTCTGTTAAAAGAAAAGGAGTCAAAAGAGACTCACACAAGCCCTAAAGGGCTAAGTTAGTACGTTTTTGTTATCTAGTTCTACTGCATTCTTCCCTTGTATACCTAATTGACCTTTCACAAAATGCCCAGTCTAAACAATTGTTTGTGTTGTAGGGTCCAGTGAGGAGGTTAGCTGTTGATGCCACGCTTAGAGCAGCTGCACCATACCAAAAACTGCGGAGAGAGAAAGAACGTGACAAGACAAGAAAGGTTTTTGTTGAAAAGACTGACATGCGAGCCAAAAGAATGGCTCGAAAAGCAGGTGCTCTAGTATGTCTCTTATTCTCCGCATCATTGCTTGTGTAGTTTATGTGGCTCAGTTTATGTTCTTGCGTGTTTTGTGAATTGTGATAAATACAATGCATTTTTCTATCTGTCTGCTTATGTGTGCTCTAGTCATGGCACAAACACGGCTGTCCAGTGTAACCCAATTCATGGGGCTTAACCACTCCCCTAATTGGAATTACTTGATAGGTCATATTTGTTGTGGACGCCAGTGGTAGCATGGCTCTGAATCGTATGCAGAATGCAAAAGGTGCGGCGATGAAGTTGCTTGCAGAAAGCTACACCAGCAGAGATCAGGTAAACGTGTACTCCATGTTGCATATCCTGCCATGCTGAATGTCATCTTGGATTGTGGTTCCCATTGGGGTACATATCATTTTTTATGCATGTGGTCATGTGGATAGTTTGTATGCTATCAATGCTTATTGACCTGCCTTAGCTTTGTGTCCTGACGCCTGTCTCAGGTTTCAATTATTCCTTTCCGTGGAGATTATGCTGAGGTTTTGCTTCCACCATCAAGATCTATTGCAATGGCCCGGAAACGTCTTGAGAAGCTACCATGTGGTGGTGGTTCTCCTTTAGCTCATGGCCTCAGTACAGTAAGAACTAAGCATTGCTCTGAATTATGCAATAAGCTATGGATGATCTGATAACATAGAGGTTTCCTCTTCAAGGCTGTCAGAGTGGGTTTGAATGCTGATAAGAGTGGCGATGTTGGGCGTATCATGATTGTTGCAATCACTGATGGGAGAGCTAATGTATCACTGAAGAGATCCACTGATCCAGAAGCTGCTGCTGCTTCAAATGCACCAAGACCTTCTTCTCAAGAACTGAAGGTACTACTCATCCACTGGATATGTACAAAGTAGTATGATATAGGAACTATGTAGTGTAGTTCCAATAATGATGGAACAGTGTAACCACCCTTCCAAACTTCTCCACTGTGGTGCAAACCAATTCCAAATAGCTTCATTTTAGAAGATGTTTATGTTAACTATTTGCTGGCTAATTTGATTTAATCGTCTTTTCCCCCCCAAGGATGAGATACTTGAGGTGGCTGGCAAAATATATAAGGCAGGAATGTCCCTTCTTGTCATTGACACTGAGAACAAGTTTGTATCCACGGGATTTGCCAAGGAAATTGCAAGGGTTGCCCAAGGTACGCCTGTAATGGCAAATCCATCTAATGCTTTTGGCATTCTTTTTTGAAATGACAGAATCCAGTTTTCCCCTGTTGAACTGCCCTGAATGCAGTTTTGTTTTGTCTTGCTCCGCACAGGGAAATATTATTACCTGCCTAATGCTTCAGATGCTGTAATTTCTGCTGCCACCAAGACCGCTCTGACAGATTTGAAGAGCTCATGATTTTGGAGCAGCGGCAGCCGCACCCGTTTTCTGTACCTCTGATATGGGTGGTGAACCTTCGTTCGTGCAGTAATTTGTGTGTGTTCAAGGCTTGTGTAGAGATGAGCGTTTTGGCTCGTTTGACCAATTTTGGTGTAGGTCTCTACCATGAGAGAGGAAAAAAGAAATCCGAGCCATGGCATCGTGTAAAGTGTAAAGGTCCAATGGCCTCCTGTCTCTAATGTTTGGCGATGTAAATCCGCTGGTCGCGACAGCTGTGTACTCCCCAACATAGTTTGTGTCACAGAATGCCATGCTTAGCAGTTGGAGTGCCATGCGTCATGCCCTGTATTATATCATTATTATAGTAGCGCTATATATAATGTGGTTAAAAACGGCAGACCCAAATGCTGCTAGCCAGCTAGGGGCATCGTGTGGCTTGAGATATCTAAATCTCCTGTAAGAGAGCCCCCATGTTTTCCGATCTAGTACTTGTAATTTTAATCGGTGGACGAAAATTCGGGTTATTGATCTTCCTTCCATGCACGAGGAACATAGCAGCGCGCTCTCCCTCCACCACCCGTCCGCTGTTATCCGTGGCGGCCTCTTCCCCTGCGTCCAGGAATGAAACGAACAGGCAGCGGCATGGCAACAAATCATTATGACTCTCTTTGACTCCCCCATGGAATGAAACGAACAGGCACATATATTTATTTCCACATTGATTCCTTAGCAGCCTGTGAAAGAAACTGAACAATCACGCAACTTTGTGTATAAATACCTTTCCATATATCAAGCGGTGCTCGGGCTCGGTGTATCAATCGCTCAAGCGCAGCGGCGGCCATGGAATCCGACCAGCACTGAAGCGGGAGAAAGGTGTAGAAGGGAGCCGCGGCCATGGAATCCGACCTCCTCCGCCCTGCTCAAAAAGCCGTGCGGCTCGCTCGAGCCTCCAACCTGAAGAAGAGGTGAGCGATTTGATGATGCAGAAAATAAATTGGCGGTGTGCCTCCGTGCTTCTTCCATTAGCCTGAATGCAAAGAGATTTGGGGCTGTTTGTACTAGCGTGAAGCAGGTCGAATGACGGCGCACCCTCGGTTCGCGGTCCAATGGCGCTCTCGGCGGAGGCTTCGCATTCACGCGGCGAGGAAGGGCTCGAGATCCTGCGGCGACGTCACGCGGGCCGGAGAGCGGCAGCAACATCGTGTTGGCTGAGCGGCGGTGGACCGGCGCTGGCATGTGTGCGTCCGTGCGAGGAGGGACGGAGGCGACGCGCGGACCAGGATGTGGAAGAGGTATATTGGCAACGTTTCTTCTTTCTTTCTTTAACGACGATGGCTGAGTCTCCACCGGACATGGCATGCGGCCGCGGCTGAGGCTCCACCGGACATGGCAAAATGAACGACGCGTTCTTATTGCGCGCAGATGCTGGAGGCGTTAATGGTGCCGATCTGACCGATGCTGGACACGTTTGAGCCCTCCGTCGGTTGCCCGGCGGCCTGCCATGTCCTAATGGACCTAATCTTTTGAGTGTTGTTTTTTATTTTGACTTTTTATTATTTTTCCAATCTTTCTCCCTGTTTCCGACCAGCCGTGATCGATATGCTGCTACCTGCTATGCCTTTTGCACTCCCCTCGTGGCGCCGGCCATAGCTGTCCTTTCAGTCCAGCTAGGTGCTCTCCACCATGCATCCCATATGCATACAATGGTGTTCATCAGCACATCCGGATTAATCTAGGCTGCAGCAGACCATCTCCCACTCGATCGATGAAGGATCAAACTCCAAAGGCTGTTGTGTTTGGCGTGTTGATGTTCGTTTCTGTATACAGTTTTTGAATTGAAATCTCGAGATGTGTCTCTGTTGATGTATTTGATGTGATTTTGACAAATAATATAGTTTCTTTCTTGAATTAAAACCTTGCATGTCCAAAGTAGGTTAAAATGTCTCATCATAAGTTTAATACTTCATGGCTCCCAGGAATTATTAATAAAAATTCAAACCTATACGGCTCGCCCAGCTGATTTAATACGTGCAGGTCACATGCTATGTAGGACATACAACAAATTTTATTATGCATAGGTCTATATTTAATTATTTTCTTATCAAAAGATACTATTAGTAATAAAATTCTTAGTGATTAATATTGTAACACATCTATAATTTTTTCTTCATACCCGCGGTATACCCGTGGCAACGCGAGGAAGTTCTTCTAGTACTAATGTGCAGAGGAAACTGAAAGGTGTTTTCTGATCTAGTACTTGTACTGCAAAGACGAAAACGTTTAGAGTTCCCTGCCACCAAAAAAAAAAAAAAAAGTAAGTGTAATATAAATAAGTACCTCGTTGCTTTTCTGAACTCTGTCTTGGTCTTGTAGCAAAACTCTGTTCGGTATTTCCATTGCTTAATGGAAATGGGATTTCCTCGTTCAAAAAAAAAAAAAAGGAGACGTGTAGAGCTTGTCTGGGTAAAAAAACGAATACATTTGCAGTATACGTGGATTAGACTGGAAAATAAACTATTCCCACTTTCAATCCCGTTGTACACATTTATATCTAAACTTTTTTTAAAAAACTTGGGGTCTCCCCATTCCCATTAAAATGGAAATACGCCATTGTCACAGAGTGCATCGAAAGATAAGACAGAGTTCAGAGAGTATCCTGATAGCTTCTCGCCAACTCTGTTGGGGACAGCATACCAGTTTAAGACAAGAAGACTTAACCTCCTTAGACTACACTGAAAACAAACATAAATACTAGCAAATCGAATTGAAACCACTTAAGCGCCCCCCAAACAGCAAAATTCCGCATCCATATGGTGACACTTCTCTCACATCACTTATTTCGCATCCATATGGTGACACTTCTTTTGGGAGGGATGCAGGGTTCAATTTTTTTTTTGAAAAATCTGCAGGGTTCAAAATTTCAGCGAAATTCCGTCCGAATTTCATGAAATTCTGTAATTTAGGTGGTGGCAGAAAGAAAACTCTGAAATTTTGTGATACAAAAATGCATCTGCTGTATAACTCTAAACTTATATTTTTCTATTGTTTATATTAAATATTCTTTTATTCAATAGATGTGTAGTCATAAATCATACTAATATTTATTTAGATGAGGGCTTAGCGACAGTTGGGTCGGCCCCACTTGTCAGTGTTACAACCCACAGGGCTGTCCTCACCTCCTCCCCGTCGCAATCGCCCTCGCTCTTGGATTTCTGGCGCGAAACGTAGATGTATCAGATGGCGGGGAGACAGACGATTGAAAAAAAAAAAAAACAAAGAAAACGAGAAGGCCCTCCTGCCCTTGCTTCCTCCCGTGGCCGCGGCGACTGCTCGGTCCGGCCGCCATGTCGATCTGCGGGTACCACTCCCCGCGCTTCTCCGAGGTACCCTCCCCCCCCCCCCCAACTCCTCCTCCTCGTCGTCGTCCTTCCCTCCCTCTCTATCCCTCCTCCCTCTTTGCTTCCCTTCTCTCTCGCTCGGTGGAACGGTCGAGCAAGCTGGGAACCGGGGAATGCTTCCGTTTCTAAAAACTTTCCGGTACTGTTTTTTTTTTTCCCCTCAGGATATTGCTTGGCTCCCGCAATGGCTTCAGCCGTATAGCACGCCGACGGTTGGTGACCACCGGAATACCTCTACCGCCGTTTCATCGCCTTCTTGTCAGGTGCTCTTCTTATTTTCCGCACTGATTGGCTCGGAGTCTGTTGATTCTGAGCTATTATTTCACTACTGAATATCCTAATCAAAGCCAGAGGCCTTTCATTTGATTGGAAATAACATGCTCAAATCCAGTCTGAATACCGCTGTCATTTGTGATCTGATGCCTTGGTCTCTTCCTCGAGTTGCAGAATTGTGCATTTGTTGGTCGCCCTTCGCAGGAGCGTCAGGATGGTCATAATGCCACTGGTGGTTATAGTGGGTTCATCTTGCACTTGTCAGGAGATGAGGACACGGTTCCAAGTTCACCAGTCAGCAGCAATGTAAGAATAGGATGACATTGCTCTTTATTATTACTTTGATCAGATTCAGCCTTGGTACTGCTGCCGGAATATTACACGTAGCCTTTAATCCTAATCCCACATAAATAACACCCTTTTCTTATGAGATGATACAATGGTTTGTTACTAAGTGCACACTTTCACAGTCTGCTTATATCTCTTTTGCCGGTTATCATATTGTGAAGGAAGGGCTAGGAAATCCTTTTTTGGTGTCCTCCATTTTCATCTCTACTGCTGACATTTTGAAAGAAATCTCTACTACTGATATTAGTCCCTTCATTTCAAAATGTGCATTAACGTTTCTTTAGCTTGATGCCTATTATTATTTTCATGATTTGCCTTGTGTGTTTTGATCTCATACTAATTGACTGTTCACCTTGGTGGATTGCATACTGAGTTCTGAAGTTATTTCATAGTAGCAAATTTGGGTGTTGTAGCTGAATTATGCCGACTCCTTTCTACAGCACAAGCAGATCCTGTGTTACATTGTTATAATGTCTTAGTTGTTTCCCCTCTACAGGTATACATTGTTATAATGTCTTAGTTGTTTCCCCTCTACAGGTACTACCTTTCTCTTTGCATCTGTCTTCAGAAAGTGCTGCACAACCCTCCGTAGCAGGCAATGGTAATACTCAGATGCCAAACTCTGGTACATGCAAAGGTCCATCAGTGGGCCTTTGTGCAGATGGTCAAGAGCAAGAGGCCAATGCTGTCTCCCAGAATCAGTTTGAGGTTAACAATCCTCAAGTTGATATGCTGACAGTGACAGAAGTGGCTTGCAAGGAAATCAGCAAACAACTTGATACAAATAGACATAAAAGACATGATGTCTATGGTGGAAAGGTTGATGTTCGAAAACTCTGTAATGCTGATGTAGGTGATGCGATTGAACTATCTATTGCTGCATCTGAGGCCATGGTTATTGCGGAGATGATACTTGATTCTCGGTCTGATAAATCGGCTGCAGCTGCTATAGAAGCTGCTCTACATATGAAAGAAGCCCGGAAGCAATTTTACTTTGAGGAGCCAAAACATGCTTGTGGATCCTCAAAAGATGGTCTTGATGAGACTGGTTGGCTTGCAGAATTGGATGAGTCTGAAATGGTTGACGTATACAAAGATATTGGTTTGTCTATTGTCCATATTCCTTGTTCATCTCAAGATCAGAACACAGGCGATTTGAAGGAACATAATTCTCATCCTAGTTGTGCCCCATGTGATGCAGACACACACATCTTATGGGATTCTTCTTCTGAGAGGCAAAACAAAAAATGGAATAGCCAAAATGCTGATAGCGATGACCATGTATCTGATTCGTTCCCAAATAATCAGTCAGCAGGTGTGCTACCGAATGAACTAACTCCGTGCTCCGATTCTGTAAAACAAACACCTCTATGTAAAACAGTTTCATGCTCAAGAAATAAGAAAACTGTCCTCCAGGCGTCAACTCGAAACAATGCTGCTTTGCATGGAACCTTGGGAGCTCTAGCAGCATACCAAAATGTTCACAAGGTAACTTTGTGACCAAATTTTTTTTTTTGGTATTGTGTGGTATGAATGCAAAGTATCACAATAAACTTTATCAACTCAAGAACCTTTCCCATCTGCATTCTTCGTATTCTCATTACTACATACATTTCTTTCCAGGAAGTTGCAGGAGTTGCTGCACAGACGAATGTTGGTACAAAGAAGCATGTAAAAGGTTTGTTTGAGGAAGAAAATAGCTACATTTCTGAATCAATTAGCGTGGATAAGTGCTGTCCTACTTCTAGAGCATCATCCATGGAAATTGTCGCCTCTTCAAGGGCATCTGTTTATTACAATGCTGAAGGTTTCCTTGAAGGAAATCACTGTGCAGAAACTGAAGAGTTGTGTTGCCCAGTAGTATGTTCGAGCTTGTCACAGGTGGATCCTTTATGTTCTGTTGTTCCGTGTAGCATATCTTGCGATGAAGATCCCAGTAGCCAGGCTCCTGTGTGCAAACAGAGCGAAGGTCATGAAGGTCCTAGTAGCCAGCCTCATTTGTGCAAAAAAGAGTGGATGCAATGAAGGTCCCACTTGTCTGACACCTGAACGTGGACATAGTAAAGGAGAGGAGAAAAGAATTTATGCATACCAAAGAATTTCCTATGATGCAATACCTGGATGGGGATGCTGGTCCATCTTGTGTGCCTTTAGTTAAGCCAGCAGATTCTGATATTTCATTCAAACGAAGAAAATACAGTTCACTAAGGCCTTTTAGCACAATAGCAACTAAGTCAAACATATTAGGAAGTACTTCAAACTGTGATGCTGATGTTCCAGTTTGTCAGCTGGAGAGATTCACACCCATTATTCTAAATAAGAACGCACAGCATGTGCAAGCTGCTAAGGAATTCATAGAAAATAGTAACAGAGCTGAAAATTTGCAAGATCTCTCTGCAGTTCAGAAGCAGACACATTATCAACAGGATGACAATGAGGATCAAATCAGGGAGCTACAGGTCCCACGGGATGTCTTTCCATCAACAGAGAATTTGGTTTGTAAACAGCACCTTAAAAGAAAAAAGGGTCCAATTTTCAGAAGCAAAGCGTAGTAGCAGAAGAACCAAGCGCAATAGAAGGATCCTGACTAAATCAAGATTCAGTCGTAAGTTTTTTCTTTTCAATATTAGTGTTCAGTCTTTTGAGGGATATACATATACTCCGATATATCCACAAAAACATTAGTTTCTTCTGGTTATCCTCACTTGTGAATTCTTGCAGGATCAGATAGCAGAGCAGGAGAGACGCTTTTGAGGCCATAGAGTACACTGATAATAAAGAAGCCACATTTCAAGGAGTAGAGTTTCTGTTGACTGGATTTCCTAATCAAAGGAAAAAGAAATTGAGTCCCTAATACGAAAATCTGGTGGCTATGTACTTTCTAAAGTGCCACCCTTCCCACTTGATAAAAGAAAGAACATGGCTGAGTTTCCAAGCTGGAAGCCTCCCATAGTACTTTCCCCTAAAAAGGTTTGCTATTTTATTTCCTTTCAGTGGTTTGGCCAATCTATTCATTGTCTTGTGTCTTTCATAATTACATGTTGTAGGAATCACGAGTCCCAGTTGAAAATTGTCAACTTATATTTGTACTGTATTGTATTAATGATGCCAGATTTTTCTTGCATCAGGTGTCAACAACTAAGTTCTTATATGGCTGTGCTACGGATGCCTGGATATTGAATCCCAATTGGCTCTTCGATTCTCTTGAAGCCGATGTCATGCTGTCACCTGGAAAGTAAGGCACTCCTAGCATCACTGCATGTCTTTGGAAGCTTCTATATACACATTGCAGAATGCCCACCCTTTGGAAAATAATCTTTGTTTATTCTGCATATTTATTCATGAACATTCATTGTTCCATACCTTTCTTGTAGTAATCATGGAAAAATTACCATTTATACTATGGCTATGGCCTTTCATAAGATTTGTCATTCTGTAGTAGTTCTGTGCAGTACTTCAAACTCAGGCTTACATGCTTCCTTTTTTTTTATTTTAATTTCAAATCTAAGCTATTCCAAGTGAAAGATATTTACATGTTTAATGAGCTTGACCATTCTAACTGCATGTGACTATGTCAACCATCATACTTAACAGTTATGTTGTGAATGGTTTCCTAACAGTGGTAGTGTGGCACAGTTTAACACTAGTTTAATTTTCACTGTAAATATGGAAAGCTTACACCATATTTAAGTCTAGACTAGATGCTTTTAGGTCAGTATACTGAAAGCTGCTCATTTTCTTCTTAAACACGGCAAAGACACTAGGCTGTTGTGTTGATATATTTTGAGAATCTGATATGTTGGCAGGAAACTTTTACTATGCTGCCCATATTTATAAAGTAAAATTTTCATCCTTGATGCTCATCATTGTTTTGTTATATCCTTTTTGCTAGGTATTTAATTCGACAAAGGAATGCCGGAAACATAATTCGTCATTTGACCGCCCACTTCGCCCAAAATGCAATACATTGATATTTGATGGAGTAGGATTCTTGATCCATGGCAAAATCAGCTTCTGTTCAAAATTTTCCAACATTGTGAAGGTATGTTGCATGCATAATTTAAAAACTGAAAATTATATGTTTCTTTCTTGAACATGTATGGAAGCTGTGTGCTATTATATTTATTAAAGAAGAGAAAGGCAAACGAATTACTGCATACACCCACACCTGCACATGTGGAAATGCCCCTTCAAATAGGCACCTATTACAGTGTTTAAAGCCACCATGCAACGACTTGCTGCTATGTTGCCAGCGAATTGAAACCCTACTAGAGCTGCCTGGGCACCTTTTCTACAGCCTATTGCGGTGTGCTGTTGTGAGCTGATGTAGATCAATTAGTGATTGTGGAAGGCCTGACAGTCAAACAATATCCCCATAGGTTATTGTGTGAGATGTGATACACCATCTTATTAGACTCTTGCTGTATTTCACTTTTTTTTTTGGGGGGGGTGGTGGTGGTTGATTTTACTTGGATTAGTGGAACCTAATTCCTGTTCCACTGAACATTCGTGTAGTATAGCTTGAAGCCTGTTCCCTTATGTACCATTTCTTTTCCACAGCATGGAGATGGCCAGCTTGTTCGCTTGTCTAATATCAATTTTTTCACCCCACAGCATGGAGGTGGCCAAGTTTTTATATCTCTTCATGGATTAGTTCAAAGTTTGAAGGATGGAAGTACATTGCATGGAATCATTCTTGTTGCAAATGCAGCTAGTGCGTCTCGTCATCTAAGCTATTGCGGATTGGAGCATGACATAAAGACAGCGGTTAGTTGATTAATATATCTGTTTGAACATAGAACAACTGTTGCTTGAATGTGTAAACTTTTTTTTTTTCTGTGACAAACATCTTAATCTGTTAGTCATTCGCATTGTTCTTCTTGGCCTTTTATGAAAAAAATTCAGTGGTCATAATCTAAAGTCTTGATCTATTACTGCCCAGAAGAAAGAAACAAATGCTCTACACTCTACAAAGCAGAGGAACATTAATTTTATCTTATCTTAATGTTTTTAAAACACAATTTAGCCTGAACATAATCCTCATTTTTCCTTGCAGACAGCAAGCTGGATCATAGGTAGTTTATTTTCTGGTAAACTGATTCCATTGAAGAAAGATCGCTGTGCTTCATTTCGCCGAATCAAGATGCCATCGTTCCAACAAAAGCAGCATGTATTTGACACGAGTCAAGAGATATGATCTCTGCTACATTGCATGGGTATCTCAAATAGTTCCCACTGAAACATGGATGCTGCGCATTTACTCAGATGAACCTCTTTTGACAGAAGAGTTTGCCACAACACATTCTGTCACTCAGAAATTCCTCTGTTCAGCACCAAGGCTAATTCGCATTGTTTTGTCACTTCACAATTGAAAGGGAAGCTAGGAAATACAGCATTCTTCAATCATGAATTTACGATAGTGCATCCTACTACCAGGCTATAGCTGAGAAAGGGTTAGTTACTGCTCATTCATCTTCCAGCTACTTTATCCATTATCATTCTGGAGACTTTTCTCAACAGCATGATACTTACCGGAGGATTTCCATGCCTTAATAATGGCATCAGATCAGAACTGTGCAGTCCAGAATCAACTGTAAGCAGTTTCTTTTATGTTGTATTGTAACCTGTACATCTATTTCAGAGATGACCCCCCCTCCACCCAGTTTGTAATCACTAACCAGTGATGAGCTGCCATTAGGTGTTGTATGGCACGAAAAACACACAATGTGGAAAAACACACAATGAAAAATACCAGTGATGAACTGCATTTTTATGGTCTTGCGAAGCACTTGTCTTATAGTTTACGTGTTTTATCTGTTTTTGTCCAACTTTGTTACTCAAGTTGTTTTTTACACTATCATACGACCCATCCTGGAGCCATACCAAATAGGCTCTAAAACGGGCTTGATTATAAATAAATCATGATTGTATTTGTTCAAAAATAAATTTTACATCACTGTTCTCATAAGAGCACCGCAAATTTTTAACGATGAGGAACAGCACAATTACAAAACGGGCCTCGTTCTTTTCCTTTTTTTAAAACAAAACATCTGCAGCAATTTGAATATTTGATTTGAAGATGCGCGTAGTGGCCGAGACGTGGCCATGTGGCCCCATTAGGCTGTCTCCAACAGCATACCGACACCCAAAGCACCTTTGAGTCGTGTACAGTCGTCGAGCCAAGGACCTAACACATCGTGTGCTCCAACAGCGAAGGGAAAGGGAGAACGCAAATCTCGTCATCCCTGCTCGACGACGAGCGGCGGAGCTGGGCGCCAGCGAGCTCGCGGCGGCAATCGCGGAAACGTCGTTTCCGGCCTTTACCTTGCTTGAATCGGGCGGCTCTCGGGTCGAAGGGTGGTGTAGGAGCGGGCGAAGGTGGGAGCGAGCTGGGACGGGCGGCGGACGGCAGCGCGGCGATGGGCGCCGGCAATGGCACGGCGGTGCCGCTACTGCTCTGTGCTGCTGCTACGAGACCTTGAGCGCGAGCAGGTGGGTCGCGCTGTAGCCTGTCGGCGCCGCCGGCTCCGCCGTCGCCGCATCGACTTCCTTGGTGGGCTGCTCCTCGGCCGCCGCCGCCGCCGGGGTTTTCGTCCTCCACGGGCGAGGGCGCGACTGGGGCCGCCGCCGCTGGGTTTCCCTCCCCTGCGTGGCCTCCCTGCCCCTCCGGTGTTCCCTGCCTGTGAGATCCGGCGAGCTCCGGCGGCTCCAGAGGTACTCCCACGCCGGCGGCTCCGGAGGTGCCCACGACGAGCTCGCCTCACCGAGGCAGCCAAGCTCCACCGCGGGCCTCGAACCACCACTGAACCACCACTGCTGCACCCGTCGCGTCGTCATGGGCCCACCGCTACAGAATTGCGTCGAGGAGAAAGGAGACGGCATATTTGCGTTGCTCCGCGGCTTGTGCGCAAAATGGGCGAGTCCTTTGCCGCTTCTGTTGGAAGCTGGTTTCAGATAGGCAAAGCACTGTGGTCGACGTATTTTGGGGCTTTGCGTTCGCTGTTGGAGACAGCCTTAGCGCGGATATATGCCTACCCATAGGGCCCACATGCATAGACTGCTCGAGGGTTGCCGCGCCAAGTGTGAGAGATCAACCAAGAAATTAAACCATTCGTGAAGGCCTCCAACTCCTCTCGTCGGCGATCTTCTCCTGCGGCGGCGGTGATCGCCACGATCTTCTTCAAAGAAAGATAGCAAGGCCGGCGGTCAGGCGACGCCATCTCGAATCATGGTAATCCACCGCCCGCAATCCCACATCCCCATCTGAAATGCGAATCATTTGGATCTATATAGCCGCGCCGCGACCTCGCCGGCCCGAAATAAACACCACTGCGTAAACCACCGGATCGGCGATTAATAATCGCGATCCGAATGTCTTGCAAAAACGCCCCCGGCCGGCTGATCCTCCTTCCGCTCATCGCCGTCGTCGTGCCACCATTCTCCCTGGCCCGTATGTCAGGGAATGAAATCACAAGGTTTTTCCCGAACATGATCAGTGCTGAAGAACCTGGGAAATTGAGCTCATCATGCATGAGCTCCAAAGCCAGATTTCGATTGTTTGTCAGCTTAATTTCCGAGAAGAGAGGAGAATATAATTTTCACGTAGCAGCATTACATGACATTGTTTCACTTTTGGTGTCAGATACATTTTGTGATACTCATCAGTAGGCAGGGGAAGGTGAGGCTGACGAAATGGTACACTCCATACCCACAGAAGCAGAGGTCCAAGGTAATACTCCGGCAGGTTTCCAATGCAGTTTAGCCATACAGCTAAAGTAATCTGCATTGAATTGCATCCCATGGTTTATTCTTGCTTTTCTTCATTCACAAGATCATCAAAGAGATAAGTACGCTCGTCCTGACAAGAGGCCCCAAGCTGTGCAACTTTGTTGACTGGCAAGGTTACAGAGTTGTGTACAAGAGGTGAGAAGTTGTAATGCCTGATGAATGATCTATATGATTTTTTAATTCCTGATTATTACTTGTGAGTAGTAACTAGTAACGAATAATATAAAAGGCGAAGCGATTGCAAATTACTGTATTATTAATCAGCAGGAACGTATTAGCACTGATTATACGTACCCTCATGGACGGCATATATAATCTGTTGCTACAAATAATGCACCATTATATTCTGCAGATATGCTAGCCTTTACTTCTGCATGTGCATCGACCCTGCTGACAACGAACTGGAAACCCTTCAGATCATTCATCACTATGTTGAGATATTGGACCGGTACTTTGGCAATGTGAGGCCTAGCTAGCTCTGAAATCCTTTGCTTAATTGCCTCCCCACTCTCATGCATTTCCAAGGCCCATTTTCCTGATAGATGCTGTCTCTGTCATACTGCATGCAGGTCTGTGAGCTTGATCTGATATTCAATTTTCATAAGGTGCGAAAACTTTGATATATCTCATATGTTTATTATTAGGCGTTGCCGACCATATATTTGCCACAATATCAAAGCTAGCACTTCGACCTCCTCCCACTTTTTTTTTTTTCACTTCTTAATTTTTCTTTCTGGATGTGCAGGCGTACTTTATATTGGACGAGATTTTGATTGCTGGTGAACTTCAAGAATCAAACAAGAAATCGGTGCTACGTCTAGTAACTACACAGGTAGCTTATCTATTTTATTTTATCTCGAGTTCAGAAGCGCTCTGATGAGTAGTATAAAAAATAAAACTATGAGCTAGCATTTCGAACTGCACATGAGTGCTCTCTGCCTTTCGTTCCTTTGTTGACATAACCATTCATGTGGATGCACAAGAGACAAACTTTTAACAAAAAGGCCAGGGTACTGTATTATAGTCCTTAATAATAATATATACCGGTTGGACTGTGGCAGCATGCATGTTCATGTGCTCATGTGAAATGCACTAAGGATTGGGGGTGATGGTCTATCTATCATGGCATGGTGGAATAAGCGTGCGTGTGTGTTTGCAGGACGCTTTGGTGGAAGCCGCAAAGGAGGAGGCAGGCTCATTGAGGAACATAATTGCACAGGCTACCAAGTAGAGCACTTGTGTCTTCTACAATGATTACTCACACGGCAACGCATGATAGTAACTTAATCACTACCATACGGCAGCAGCTTTCTTCACAACCCAACCCTTAATTTTTTCCTTACTGTTCCATCTCTGCATTTTGTTCAGAGGCCTGGCCTGTTGTTCTGTCCTTTGCTCTCTCTTTTATTTGTTTCGTTTTCGCACTGTACCACCCTGTTTCGAGGGAATGTGGTGTTGTTTCTGCTCTTTTGCACAACCTTGTATACAGTATGGAACAAAATATTATATATAATGCAATGTTTTGGTTCCCAATTTTACGGTCACAGGTCTGATTGGTTGGCTACCAAAATTTACGATTTGGCAAGTTATGATTTTGGCTAGTATTTGGTTGGCTACCACATGTTGCTGAACGTCTAGGGAAATTGATCTTTCGGAAAAGCGTCCAGGAAAATATATCTTCTTTTGCAGATTTTTTTTTTTTTCTATAACATTTGCATAGGTTTGGCTTGCTCATGTGGAAATAAATAAAATTGAGGAAAAAAAAAAGGGAAACACACATATGCATGCCATCAGCATGAGCCTTGTTTACATCATGCATGCAATAGTTACCCATAAAAAGGTACTATATGTGATGTCCCCAAAAGTGTTTAATTAGTATAGGACTGCATGGATCTGCGCCACGTGTCGCGTAACCAAGCGGTGAACAGTAAACCCACAGCGCTATCAACTATTCCCTCTCACAGTCGTATTTCCCTAAATTGGTAAATCTACTAATCTATCTATCATCACTACAGTAGTATATAAAGGAAGTACATAAATGATTAATAACTTTTTGAGTTTTGAAATTACTGATTTGTCTTGAAAAATTTTCATAAAAGTATATATATATAATTTTTTTTTAATAAATATTTTGATAGAAAAGCTCTTTTTTTTAAAAATTTCTTTTGATTAATTACTGCCTCTTTTTTCGCTCTTTTTTTTAAAAAAAATTACTGCCTCTTTTTGCCTTGCTCTGTTATGCCAAATTAGGTGAAGTGCAACCCAAGGCACAGGCACGCACGCACGCTGAGGAAGAGACAATTGGAACGAGCGGGAGTCAACAGGAAAGCAATCCCGATCCGTCCAGCACCGCCACCACCGCATCTCCGGCGACGGCGACCTGGCACCAGGTCGGCACCACCATCCCGGCCGTCCGCCGCTCCCACGGACGGCTGCGAGCGAATTGAAGCGCATCCCTGGCTCGCAGGACTCGTCGTCTCTCTCTCCGGCTCCCGCGTGACGGGTCAACACGTCCGCGCGGGCCACCACTCACTCGCCCACCAACAAATGCCAGAGGAGAGGAGGCCGAGGCTCCCTTTCTCTCTCTAGAACACAACACACTCATCAGCTTGCTTCACTCTCGCTGTCTCTCTCTCTCCTCTGGATGGATGGAGCACTCACTACTTTCTCTCTCTTGGCCTTTGCTTGTTTATTTATTCCTTCTCCCCGGCCATCCATTCCATCCATCCATCAAATCCGCTTCGATCGGCTTCTCTCTCTCTCTCTTGCAGTCCAACCAAGTCCTAGGAATAACACAGCGCAACAACTCGCACCACCACCACCACCACTACCAGCTGCTCAGCTCAGTGCCAGCTTCGCCTTCGCCGCCGGGAGCGGGAGGGCGGGCAGCCGGGTCAGTAGCGCGCGCGTGCACCTACCTCTTCTACCACTTCACTCACTCGCACTCGAGGTAGGAGCTACCGTCCCAGCTGCTCGTGCACGTACGCGTGCGCAAAGGCGACATGTTCCCGGCCGAGGTGTCGGCGGCGGGCGCCGGCGCAGGGCGTCAGGCAGCAGGCGAGGCCGGCGTCCTCCCGATGCTGCCGCCCTTCTTCATGGGCTCCATCTGGCCCGCTGCTGGCTCCGAGGAGGACGAGGCGGCCGCGGCGGCGGCCGCTGCAGCCGCCCACGACCGCGCGCTCGCCGCGTCGCGCAACCACCGCGAGGCCGAGAAGCGCCGGCGCGAGCGCATCAAGTCACACCTCGACCGCCTCCGCAACGTCCTCGCCTGCGACCCCAAGGCATATAGACGCTCTATACCTTCTCCAAATCCAATCTGCAGTTGATTATTATTTACTGATCGATCGAAATTGAAAACAAAAATCCGATCGATCTTCACTTGTCGATCTCCTCTGCAGAATCGATTGATCGAATTGGCATCTAGCTTGCAGTAGCTACAGTATTGGTACAGGCTAACCGTTGCCAGTACACGTACTACATATGAGCAGCTAATTAATGGTGTGATTAAAGCTGATGGGTTTGGGAAAGTAGAATGGAGGCTTTCCTATTCCTATAATCCTATCACACCGAGCAGGCTAGCAGCTATCTAGCTAAGGCTAGGGCTCTTCATTCTCTCTTTTGCTTGACAGTTCCTCCATCTCATGATTTTGATTGGAGCATGCTTCTTGTTTTTACCAAGCATAGTAGTGCAACATGTGCTTCTCCTACACTGTTTCTTGCTGCACATAACCTGCTTCTGCTTGCATACGATTATATATATCCGGTGATCCATGGCTAACCCCCAAGTCTAGGGTTTGTGTGCTTAATTGTGTAAAAAAATTAAAACGAACAAAAAAGGCGGGTTGGTTTTTCTGATGCTGTCTATAATTTGGCTGTGTGCGTGCGTACGTGCAGATAGACAAGGCGTCGCTGCTGGCCAAGGCGGTGGAGAGGGTGCGGGACCTGAAGCAGCGGGCGGCGGGCGTCGGCGAGGCGGCGCCGGCGCACCTGTTCCCTACGGAACACGACGAGATCGTGGTGCTCGCGTCGGGCAGCGGCGCCGTCTTTGAGGCCTCCGTCTGCTGCGACGACCGCTCCGACCTCCTCCCGGACCTCATCGAGACGCTGCGCGCGCTCCGTCTCCGCACGCTCCGCGCCGAGATGGCCACCCTCGGCGGCCGCGTCCGGAACGTGCTCGTCCTGGCGCGCGACGGCGGCGGTGTCGTCGCGGGAGGTGATGACGGCTACGGTGGCCGCCCTGACTCGGCGTGCACCACGGACGGCGCCAACGGCGGCGGCGGTGGTGACTTCCTCAAGGAAGCCCTGCGGGCTCTGGTAGAGAGGCCAGGCGCCGCCGGAGACCGGCCCAAGAGGCGACGGGTCTCGGACATGAACATGCAAGCGGCAGCATAGCTAGCACTGCACGCCAGCGGGCTGATCGTCTCGTTCATCAGTCGTAGCTCCAAACACCTAATTGCATGCTCGTGCCAAATATATATATGGTACTACCTCCATCATCTCGATCCATGTTTAGTTTTGTGTGCTAATATAATGCGTTGCTAAATGCAGCATATATCTCTTCATCGATCTCCAATACTCATGCATGGCTCTTCTTCTTGAGATGCCATGCCATTAGGGGGAAAAAAATAGTATATTCCTAGTATGGTATTGCTATATATTAGGGTTTGCTTGAGCTTGAACCAAATGCTGTTCCAAAGCCACTGCAAAAACCTACCTTTGAGCTAGAATAACAAAGAGTCAGGCAGCACAATGCAAGGTTGCAGACTTGTTGTTACCCAATTATTCCTAGTTAATTAATATTGGAATTATAATAAGATGTCAATTTTTCTGTTCTATCGCTCACAAGTAAGTTCATCAACAGGAAGCAACATGTGCACATGTCCGTCCTTTTTGCATTCTGGATCAGGTTGTATAAATAGCATCTATCCAATAAGATTATGTAAGAATGGCAAGTCCTGTTCATCATTCTAGATGTTTGTACCAAATGCATACAAGAAGCTCAGATAGCTTCATTCTCGTGACTAGGTAGCTTGTGACTTGTGAATGACTGGAACTTGGGGTGAATGATCTGAGAAATGCATGCATATATGTCTGAATGGGGAAGATGGGAGGAGCCGGGAACAGCCAATGATTGCTTGTGTGGGTGCAGAGAGCACAGTGAGGCATGCATGCATGCAGTGAGCTATAGCTAAGGAGGGAGAGATGGGTGATGATGTGGAGGACTTGTGTGTATATGCTGCCACTGTGTGCATGTCTGGGGAAAGGGGAAATTGAAGGTGTTGAGAGCTTTTGTTTCTTGTTGGTTTCCTTTTTTCAAACCCTGCATTGCATCGCATTGTTGCATTGCTTTTGGAGATGGAGGAGATCTCCATATGTCAGGCTATGGAACTTTTTTGTGTGTGTTCTGTGCTCAATGCCCTCTCATGCATATGGTCGTCGTCATCTTGCCTCTCTTGGAGGCAAAAGCAAAAAGCCAGGATGGCACTTGGTGGGGACAAAAGGAGGTTGTAACTGATCAGCTTTGAACAAGAGGGCACTGCTGTGACGTGCTTTCTGCCCACACTAGCTGCTTGCTGTGGCTTGCAATGGCAAATTTCGTTTCCTAGCTCTATTCACATGTCACAAACTCACATGTGTGCATATCCATTGCTACTTTGGAGAGTAACTCTCATAGAGACAAGATAATAATGTTGTCAACTGATGATGAATCCCTCCCCATAGAAGAGCTTCAGATTGGCACATATATATGTATATACCTGCTGGTCTTGATTTTTTTCAAATAAATTCTGCTGTACATCTTGTATGTCATGTGTAAGCATATATATGAAAATGTCTGTGACAAATTTCTTTACTAATTAGAAATTTTGATTCTCAACATGCAATTTCGTTCATTAGTGTTTGGCTATAGAAAAAAGTAGTGAAGTTTTTTTTTGTGAGTTATCATTTTAGTACTGGTTGATTGTCTAAGCATGATGTCTTTAAATTCCAAAAAATCAGGCACCTGAAACATAGCAACACTCTAGATAAATAAAAAAAAAAAATCAATTAGCAATACGTTGTGCATGCATTGTTGGAGTCTCAGTATTCAGTAGACTCCAAGCTAGCTATAAGTTGGCATTGCTGGTTCACATAATCTATATGGATCTTCATGACTCGTGGAGGCAGCGGCAGGCACACTCACAAGAAAATGTACAGAAAGGCTGCTGCGTCTGAATATATAGTACCAGCATGTTGGTAGTTCCAATCTTTCAGAGAAGAGCAGGAGCACAGGTTTCTACATCGAGATATTCTACTAGCGAGCAAAAAAGCCTGTATGACACTACTACATGTAACTACTGTCAGGGACCAGGGAATGGGAGAAGTTTTTCATGATTTGATCCTAGGAAATGCATGCATATGCTCACTTGCTCAGTGAATGTCGTTATAATATAAATAAATAGCTAGTTGTGTTGTTATTAAATAACAGATGGATAAGTAACTTGAAGTTATATTAATTGTGTCTTGCATTTGCATGCAGATATATGCATGGGTCTATCATATCTGTGAGTGACTTGCATTGTGTGGCAATAGTGTACATGTTGCTGTCTGTGATCCGCCCCTATCTCTGACTATTTTTTTGAGGAGCAGAAAGCGTTTGTTTTGGTGCGTGCATCTTAAGATCCGGTGTATATTTGTCTCTAGTACTCCAATTGAATGCATCCAAATTGTTGATGTGACTTACAGCAAGTAGCTCGCTATGAAGATAACGAAATACTCGTGCTGATATTTAGAGAGACACGATAAAAGGCACTCTAGCTGGCTATAGGGAGTAAGTGTATCATCATTTGTAGATATTTATAGAGATATAAGAGGCCGGCGTTCTCTAGCTAGAAAGGAAGTTAGTGGAAACAACATCATTTTCGCGTTTAAGTCAAATCTTTGCATTTGACTTAGTAGCTGGCTTTACGTATATATAGCAGGACTATTTTTTTACTAGTGTTTAGAGGTGGTAATGGATCCGGTCCCTTTTGCCTTCTTTCACAATCTCACTTGACCCTTTTTATTTTTATATAGTTTAAAATTGTATAGTTTTACGGTCCGATCCTAATTCACCTGATCCTTCTAAATTAAAGGGCCCTTTACCACCCCTACTAGTGATTGGTGCTCACTAACTCACACCGTACCCGGCCTATATATTATAAGTTAAAAAACCATAAACTAGATCGATATATATAGTACGCTTATGTCGGATAAACGACATCGCTATATAAGTATGTAAATAAAACAGCCCCTGCTGGTATACAGAATCCGTGATCCTAACCGTCAAAACTACATGAAAAAGAGGATTACTTGTCAGCCATGATATAGTGTTTTCTCTCACAATAAAACAACATCAACCGGCTTACAGTCGAACAACATGTAAACTATTTTCCATTTATACAACGAATATATTTGTTGCTTATCTTTTCTTTATATAAAGAGACTAGTTCGTTGATCAGGATTAGTCTAAGTTTTTAGAACGAGCAATATAGCTCAGCTGGTAAGAAGATATTATCTGGAAAGGTATTTCTCCATATATATTGCTAGGGGGGAAAAACAGCAGCAAGGGCCACACAAGTACGTAGTTCCTTAGGGCCTGTTTGGTTCTCATGGGACGGGAGACTAGGGACTAATTTTTAGTCTCATGTAGTCCCTAAATTACCAAACATGAGGACAAGAGACTAATTTTAATCTCATTTAGTCCCTAAATTACCAAACATGAGGAAACATGTCTCATTTAGGACTCTTGGTAGAGACTAGGGACTAATTTTAAGTCTCATTTAGTTTAGTCCTAATTATATCAATAGCCTCTTGGTAGAGACTAGTGGACTAATTTTAAATCTCATTTAGTCTCTAGTCCCTAATCCTAGAACCAAACATGCCCTTACTATGATCTAGCTAGTATGTGCTAAGTAGTGTATGGCTAAAGTCGTATAGTCCCTAGCTACGTACTGTAGTGTGGTCTGAATTTAGCATGTGCGTTTGATGGATATTGGTCAGTCACTTGCGTCTGTATGTGTGTTTCCTTCTCCAACAGGGAACCCCGGCCGGCCACCTAGCCACTTCAAGTGTACATATAGATATGCATGCATGGTATATCAAAGATCTTGGTCTATACTTTAGGACTTAGGGCATGTTTGGTTAAGGGACTCTTTTAGTCTTTGGGAAAAAAAAGTCTCTTTTAGTCCCTACCAAACCAAACAGGGAGGAACTTTTTTTTAGACTTTTCCTCTATTAGTCCCTAAAAGACTCTCTTGGAGGAATTTTTTTTTATTAGTCCATAGGACTAAAAAAAGTCTAGTCACTGTCAACCAAACAGCACCTTATTGGTACAAGCGATCAGAGATCACGTACGCGTTCCTGTGACCCTGTCTGTTTGTGGCATGCTCTCCAGCCCTTTATTTGCTAGAGTACGTACGACATCTCGATCTCTGGCTTGGCCCTGGCGATCGATATGATCGAGCTTGTACACACTCCGCAGCTAGCATGCAACCAAATTAAAGTGACGACTACTACATACACACTACTGGCTGTGTGGTGTTGTTGTTGTCGTCAGTGCTATATATGCAGCTAGGGACCATACATATATATAGTACGTATGGTACTTGAGGAGAAGAGCTGAGGTGTAACCATATATGCACACCAAACAAGGGACGATCGAATTGAACTACCAGCAGCACTTTGAACTTGCAAACAATCCCTTTGCTGGCAAGCATGCACATTTGCATGCATGTGAAGCTAGCTATTAGCAAATGCATTGCATGCATGGTTCGTACGCGTTCTGGATTGGTTAAGGATGTATGCATGCAAAGGCAAGAAGCTAGGGATCAATGATCGGTCACTCACAATGCAGAAACCACCTTAGAGTCTATAGACTGTCACGTAGACATTTTGATGACATGGCAAGCCATTTAATGAAGAGAGAAAGAGAAAAATGAGGAAACGACATCTATCATAGACGTGGCGCCTACGAGCATACAAGACTCTACCGTTGTGGAGGCATGCATCGTTTTCATGGATCCCGTACTCCCTCTCCCTCTCCCTTCTATTTTTATCTAGTCTGATGCATCTATGCCACATATTTACCTTGCCACACATGATCCTTCTTTGATTGTGACGTTTTCAAATGCTCATTAAATTTTAGTCTCGGTAGATACTACAACAAGAAACCATGCACTGAGATGGATAGAGTCTAGAACACAATTAATTCATACAGAAACTAGCTATGGACTTTATGCAATTTGTGAGTGCCCTAAGGAACCGGTCGGCCACCGCATGCATGCAACTCAAGGATTATCTTAAATCAAACTATATAACTTTTGAGTTTGGCAGCTAGCTTTATATCAAAATTAGTATCCATTTCTCTACTTCCACCGTTTCAAATTGTAAGTTGTTTTCCCTTTTTTTTCCCTAATCATAAGTCGTTGAGCTAGATACGTATATATGTATCTGAGTGTAATGTATACTCCTGTAATACATGTATACGTAGTAAAAACTACAGTATATTATAGTATTTAGAAAGGAAGCAGATGGAGATGGTTGGGCGGCCGCGTAGGTACAAAGGAAGCGTGCGGGGGAGGAGATGGAGTGGACAGGCCTACGATGGCCGAGGGTCGTCCTCACCCTCGATCTCGGCGCCGCGCCAACCCCACACACCACACCACACAGGGGAGGGACCATGGCCATGCGCGCGTCTCCATCGATCTCTCTTCCTAGCTCGATCGATCCTCTTGCTTGCTCTACGAGTATGTCGTTCGTGTGCATGCATCGATCTGCAGTTTGGTGATCCCTATACCAGCTACGCATGCACGCCTACCGACGACGACGTACTAGTACTACGCCTTCATTTCATGTGCCCGTTGTAGCATGGAATGTAGTACCAGCCGCTAGCAGGACCTCTGCTCCATCTGCAGATCCGTGAAAACGGCAATGCGTGCACAGTGGACGAACCAGGGTCACAGTGGTCAGTATAATACGCATACTGTGTATTTTTGGTAAAACAATGAATGCATTTTGGTAGCTTCTAGTCACACAACAAAAAAACTTGGTCGGGTGGGATAAACCGCCCCACCGGCATTGTTCTTAAGAAGAAAACTCGGTTTTCCTGGCCGAGAAAATCCCCGAACCCAGTCCCGCCCTGATACTAGGAGCTTGTAGCCCATGAGACTACGATCCTCAATCCATTTGGAGAAGACCGGGACCGGAATTACACCGAACCCACAAGCCGGTATACAACCAGAGCCCACAGCTCGAACTATACGGGACCTAGGCGAGCTCTTAACTAGTTCTTGGCACACGGGACCGACGAGAGAATTTTTTTAACCACAGCCTAAAATTTACTCCCACGGGGATTTGAACTCAGCCTGTGGAGTGCCACTCGAGTATCCTAACCACTAGGCTAGAACCCCTTTGGCATAGTCACACAACAAGCATCACATACTTCAATCCACATAGTATGCTAAAGTGGATTAAGGTGGAATTTAAACTATTTTTTTCCACTTCAGTCCGCCACTACAATACACATGGATGCATGCGGTGGTTAGAGATAGAGACGCAGTAGATCGATGATGGTGAGGCAGGTAGCAGCAAACAAGCAAGCAGGAATGAAAGATGTAGAGAATCCGGGGCACGCGTGCTGCAGCAATAACGCAAGGAAGAGTGGGGTGGGGCCCGCTGGCAATCATTCCCTTTGCCCAACCAACAAACGGAACGCCGCTCTGTCTCTTTCCTCTCCCATCGCTTTCTCCGTTTCTCTCTCTTCTCCGTCGTCTTCAACCCTTGGGCCGGTGCAGGCTGCAGCAGCAGCAGGGGCGACCTCACCTCCGGTACGTCCGGCCGGCGGCACCGCAGCTAGCGCACAAAATAAAGCTACTCATTCATGGCCGCCGCCCAAGGCACACACGTGACGCTCATGCCGTCATGCCCCCCCGCAAACCCTGTCCATCTCATCATCAGCACACCACGTACTACTGTACTACTCCTCCTATCTTCATTCTCTCTTTTTTACATGACGTCTACCACATTCAATTTGTTACCTAGGTACGTACTATTAGTGTACATACAAAATAGTGTTAGTTTTACTCTAAATTAAACATTAATTTCTCTATCTTTGATCATCGATTTGATTTTTTTTTTTTTTTGATATGTAGACAACAAAAGATTTATATTATGGTATTTACTATAATAAATACTTTCATATATAGTATATGGGGTTTCAAATGTTGTGAAGTTACTATATGTATAAATTTGAAATTGATGGCCAAAATTAGAAATATTTGACTTAGAAAAAAACCAAACCTGACCATGTGAAAAAAATAGAGTAACAAAAATGGAGTATTGCTGCATATATAGTACACAACACTGTCCTCTCTCTCTCTCTCTCTCTCTCTCTCTCTTACTTCTCTCTCTAATCAGTAGTAATCACGGCCAAGCTCTAGCTAGCCACCATCCAATTAACCACTTTACCGCTTTCTTTTCTTGCCCCCTTCCATTCCTTTTGCCCATGTTTGCCTTTCACACGCCACGACTTGCATTGGTTCTAGCTAGCCATGTGTTGTACATACATATACGACGACGCAAAGCCATCTAGCTTTCCAAAATGATGCATCTTCATATCCATCAGGCATCACCTAATGAACTTCCCCAGCCATCTCTTTTTATATCCACACTTTCTCCTTGCATTGGGAAATGAAAAGCCATCTTTGTGTTGTTTCCCCTAAACTTTTTGCAATAATAATACTAGTATATGGCTAATGCGCAGGTCAAAACACACGTGGCTAGATTCTACTATCAAGCCTAAACTTCGTTGTCCTAAAAATTATAGTCTAAACTATACATAATTTATAGAGTTGTCCTATGTTAAACTATTTTAAGTTTGACAAAATTTTATAGCAAATAGTATCAATATTTATGACTCCAAACTTAGAATATTACCAGATTTTTTTATAATATGTATACTTATTATTTGGTGCAGTGTCATATATAGATGTTGTTACATTTTTGTATAAAGATAGTTTGACAGGGTTGATTCATAATTCCAACAAAAATTACACACTAAGCTATGATTGTTTGGTAGAGATACCGTGAGAAAAGGAAAAAAAACGCTTTCTACATATAAACAAAGCTTCATTTAGAGTCTCTTTTTCGAAAGCGTGCTCATTTAGAGTCTCTGAATTAAAATTATTTTCTTTCACTTAAGTTTCAGTCTGGTGTTATTTCGAACTGTGTACTATTGTTACTACAAAACACAAATTTCATCCACGCTCGCTATAAAGATAAGAAAGGGTTATTTTTTGCCTCCATTTATAGTTTGTTGCCAAAATTTACCTTCTCTCACGTTTAAATTGCCAAATCTGTGACAAATATATTTGCGCAACTTTTGGTGCTGCAAAATCATTGCCTTGGCAAATTTTGGAAGCTAATCAAAAAGCAAGCTCTAAGTATGATCAAGATGAATAGATTGTAGCCAGCTTCCCCTACCTGATTGCCAAAAGTTTTTAAATGGCCAATCCAACATTCTGTTTCTTTCTGAATTGCATGCACAGCATCATCAGTACTGAATAGCAAGGTGACGACACAGCTAGGTAGCCAGCAGTGCAGTGTTTTGTGGTGAGTTACCACTCGATTACTCTGGGATGAAAGTGAAAAGGCGATGGAGAGGCAATAAGTATACCGGGTGGCTTTTGACATGCGCGCTTGAGAGGCCATGATTAACCGTGGGCGATCATGGACGGGCCGGGCGGCAAAAGATGGGGCAAACCAGCAGAGTCAGAGAATGCTTGCTCTCTTCTCTTGCAACGCAGGAGAGGAATCGAATGAAAAGACGAGATGGAAGAGTCCACCGACTGCAATGTTTCCAGAGTCCACCGCAGACTGCAATGTTTCCATGTCTCCTGTCAGTCACGCAGCACCATGTAAATTATAAAACAAACAAAGATGATGCAGTAGTTCTGTAATATTTATTAAAAAAACAATGCAACAGTGTACCAAGTACTACCAGTACCACCATGCAAATTATAGATAAAGAACTGGCTAGGGTTCTGGGGCAATGGAATTGCTACCAGGCAAAAGCTAGCTTGGGATCTATGCTATGAGTATGAGGGAGTGAATGTGAATGAAATGTCCAAAACCATAAAGCAGCTGCTGGCTGGTCCTGAGAACTGAGATCGGCCTCACCAGCAGGCCGGGGCTAGCTGTTGTGGGCTGTGGCTCTCTTGCCATGCCCGTGGCCGTGCCGTGTGTGCATCCATCCTTTGTGTTACTGTGTATACGTACTGTGCACTATGATCTGTGTGTCACTCTGTCGTCAGTGAGAAGCAGCACGCATGTTGCGCTAGCAGGCATGGAATGAAAAAAGGGAAAAGGGCCGGCACCGGCAGGCCCCAAAAGCTACTTTCCCCACAGGACACGATCTACAGCTTCGTCCTTTCTCTGGGACGGACGCGATGGAAGCAAGTACATGCATGCTCGCTCTATACATGTCTTCTATCTAGTTCCATCTTAGCTTAGAGAGAAAGACAGAGAACGCGCGCATCACATGCTGCATGAGGCGGCGGCATTTTCACAAACTGTTTAGCCGAATGATCGATGAACAACATTGTTATGTTACGTATCCTCTGATGAGAATTCAATTCTGAGCTGAACAATGCGAATAAAACTATAGTCTGTATACGACCGTAACTAGTGCTGTATGTCATGGTACTGTACGTCCGATCGATCCTCCAGGTACAGTAGCTGAAATGTGAGAGCAGCTAGCTTTTGTTCAGGCAGGCAAACAGGCAGCTACAACAATGCTAGTACTATTCCGTGGCACAGTTACGGGCACTTGTCCCGCGGGGGATTCAGATTCTTCAGTTATGAATCAGTACAGTGAAGGGTGAATGGGGCGAAAAGAAAAGAAAAGACGACGATGGCGACCGTTCCTAGCTAGCTAGAGTACCTTGTCCTCCCTCCCTCACAGTCTCAGCAGCATATCCATCGACCATCGGAGATCGGACGGACACAGATCGGTCGACAGACAGGTGATGACCCTCCCTGCTTATTGCACTAGTCGCAGCTCGATCACAGAGATGACAGACAGAGATGCCGTTCCGATCTTTTCAGCAGTAACAGCAGCAAGTGCCACAGCTAGCTTTCGCGGAAAGCAAAGCTGCCGTGGCGCTGTGCGTGTGCGTGTGTGCGCAGGCAGGCAGGCACTCATGCATGGTGGTGGCCGGCCGGGCGGCCGGCGAGCAGCGGGTGGCGTGCCGGCCGGCGTCCATCCGGCCGGCCACCGGGCGCTTTTGGTCGTGGTCGTGGCATTGTGATTGCTGCCGTGCCGCACGCAGCAGCGCGGGCCAGCCGGCCGGGGAAGAAAAGTCAGAGGAGAGGAGAGTTTGCTTTCGAGGTCAACACGTACTACGTAGTACGCGTACAGGGCAAAAGCAGCAGGTCTGAATCCTGTTTGCCTCTGAATCGCCGGTCCACGCTGTCGGACATTGGCATTGGACAGCCCGGGGGGGTGGGTCAGCGGCCGCCGAGCGTGACGCGCCATCATCACTTCATCGAGTAACTGTTGTGTCCCTTTTGCCATTGCCATTCCCCACGCCGTCGCCCCCAGATCACGCCGTCGCCGGAAAAAGACAGACGGTGTAGCTTCCTTCCTATTCTTTGCTCGGCCCAGTTGATCTTACGGCCCGGCCCATATCAGAAAGCAGCTCATGCCTACAGCCCATGTGAAAATACTATCCCATGACAACCGGCCCATGTAGTTGAAACAGAAACAGCTGCCTACCTGTCAGTACCAGCAGAATCGCCCCATGTGGTGCTGGCGGTGCTGCTATGAAGAAGTGAAGAGTGAGTGGTCTTCACAAGAGCGTGGTGAGGTCATCTTGCAGTCACCATCGAAACAAGCCAGGGAACTGACTGGAAGAAACTGAATTGCGATGGCTCGTATAAGCAAGAGGGCAAATCAGGGGGTAGGGGTTTTGTGTTCAGAGGTGCTGATGGAGGGAGGCGTCATCAGCTTGGGTTATGGAGTCCTGACGAACGTGGGTGAAGCTTTTCATCATGCAGAAATACATGCCGTGCATAGAGCTGCGAATTTGGGAATTTAAAAAAAGTGATCTTGGCAAATGATGCTAGGTTGGTCCGGTTGTTACTGATAGACCACCTAGGGCGCAAGGTGCGCATTGTTTGTTCTAAAAACTCTTTCTTTTTCTTAATAGCAATGATAGTATAGTATTCGACAAAAAGATCTTGGCAAATGATCCATGGTGGTAAAGTACAGGCCGTCACCTCTCCCGATTTTGATCGTTCCTCGGGGAACTCAAAAACATCTTGGCTAGCAATTTTTGCTGCTTATGCCGTCGTTCATAATTCCTCTAGTTGTAATTTGGTTTCACTCAACGTAGCTGCCCTAGGGCGAGTTTGAGTCAGGGTGCTAACCTTGGACAGTATTTCACTTTGCATTCAGTCACTTGTACAAAGATCATTTCATCATGGTAAAAGGAAAAAAAATCGGAATCGGCAGCAAACGAGTGGAAGTGCAAAGCTTCTCTGACGACCTTCGAAGCAGGAACAGGTCGTCTGTGATTCCTCCCGTTGCCTCTCGACGCAACAGGAAGAGTGGAAGACCACAGGCAACGCGACCAATTGCAGCATCAACATCACAGGCCTACAACCAAACCAATTTGAATCAGGTGAGAAGCCGTGAGGAGCCCAGCTCACCCGCAAGCATCGCACACACCAAGCAAGCAAACGCTGCACCACCACGCACAGCTAAATAATGAAATAACGGCCACAGCTTCGGGTCTCCCACGACCAAGGCAAGGCTGGGCTCCCCACAAGGCGCGCAAGCACAAGACTGCTGTACAACTTTTTTTTCATTCATATTTCTCGACTAGTCCAATACACCGAACCGACCACACCATGTCACCACAAGTTTAGAACTTTAAACTCGATCCACCATTACGAAGCCCGGCTTGGTTTTACCACGGGCAGAAGGAAACCGGCAGCCACCCCATCTTTTGTCAGGTTGATTGTTAGACTACAACCAAAAGAAACCAAGAAAACAACACACCAGCGAGCTGGCCATGTCAACATACACTTCTCCAGCTAACTGACGGTCACGGTTGAATCACGTCAGGTAACCAGATTCATCATGCTTGCTTCCCACCACTTTGCTGGGCAGCATCAGTTCCCTGGCTAGCATCGCTTCCCTGGGCAGCACTGCTTCCCTGGCCAGCTTCACTCCCTTGGGCAGGAGGACGGCCCTGGACAGCCTTGTAGCATGCCAGGCTGCAGAGAGGGAGCAGGGTCTTGGAGTCACGGTACTTGTATGGATTTGTGCACGATGGGCCTGCACACTTCTCCCTTGGAGGCGGATAGCTGAGGAAAAGAAAATAAGCAGGTACAAATGAAATCAGCAAGACTGCAAGAGGAGAATAATAAATCTGCAGAGCTGCAGCTGAAATGACTAAATGAACAGAGATAAGTACTAGTGCTCAACGTAACCTGACAGGTTTGGAGTTGAATATGCTTGGAAGCCCCACACTCTCAGGGAAATGAACCACAGTTCCAGTTGGGCCCTGGACAGTCCGGACACAGTTTTTCCTGTATTCTTCCAATCTTGCTTGTTTTTCCTGAAGAAGAGACAATGCAAAGATAAGACCATGATAGCAAATAGAGAAATGAAGCAAATGTATTGCTTCAGGAAGCCGTACCCTCTCTTCCCGTTCTTTCATTTTCTTCTCTTCCTTTTTCTTCTCAGAATCTATACCCAGTATCTTCCTCATTGCTTCAGCCTGTACAGTTTGAGGTTGTAAAATTGCTCACGCTCACCCAACAGAAAAGAACTGGCAAATAAAGCTCTGAACTAGAAGCACAGAAGGAAACCTGTTGTTCTTTCTCTGCCTTCTCAACTTGCATCTTACGCCTCTGCGCAGCTTCTGCTTTTTTGGCTTGTATCTCCACATCTGAGAGCTTCTCCTTTTGCTCTGTAATATAATTAGTGATTGAATTTGTCAGAAGCGGAAATGTTAAATGCAACAAAAAGCTCAAAACATAAGCTAAGAATTTACTTCTTGATGAAGCTACTGGTAATCCATCAGGAAATTCAATAAAGCTTTCACCATTACCACCCCTGCCTTGAAGGGCTCGCTGTCTTGTTGTAAGACCAGGAGTTTCAATCTTCACATCTTCAGGTGAATCAGCTTCCTTTAGCCCATTCTTTTCATCCATTTCAGATTCCTCCTCTTCTATAAACTCATTGTCATCCCCTAAACTCAAATTCTTCCTACCATCCCTGCCAGATCGAGACATTCTGAAGTCCTCATCCATTTCATATGGGGTGCTCTTATTTTTAGAAGACTTCTTTTTCTTGAGAGCATCATCACCAAAATCATAAGCTTCATGGCCAGTGTTCACAGGATCTGGTGCAACTTTAGCCCCTTTGAGTTTTTCCAGATAGCGCAATTCACCATCTTCATCATCAGAATCTCCGTCAAGTGTTTTCTTCTTAGGAATCCTTTTGCTCTTGCGAACAGGGTCAGAAGACAGAGAAATTTCATGCCTACTGCCATGTTTTCCTTCAGCACGATTACCATGGGTATCTTTGTTTGTATGACCAGCAGAATCCTTTAAAAAAAAGAGTGGGCAAGTAATGAACAACACTTATGTAATAAAAAAGAAAACACAAACAGCAAAATAATGAACATACATATTCGATTATTGGTAGAAATAAGAATCCAAACTTACAAACTTACAATTACAACTTAAGTCATCAAGATCGTAGTATGAATAGTAACCAACATTGCAAAGCAAGATATGTTTAATAAAACATGAAGGAGAGCTTTGTATCATTATATCCAGAAGAAAAAAAAAATAAAGGTGATTGACCCTGTACAAAATCCACTCGCAAAGCCATGATGAGTATGGAACCAAAATTAAAATCACATACATTCCTATAGACAATACATAATGAGCAAAAATAACTAAAATGTGAAACATAGAAGTTGTGTTGGCCAGATCTGGCCACCTATGTTTCAGATCCTCAATATGCGAGTCACCATAGATTGCTAGCGAAGATCAATCTTTCTACGAAAGGGGAAAAGAAAAAAGAGGCGTATGCAGAATACCAGATCTGACCAGACCAGGGTTTCAAAGATAAGTAAAATCTGAAACATAGAAGCTGTGTTGGCAGATCTGACCACCAAAGTTTCAGATCCTCAATATGTGAGTCACCATAGATTGCTAGCGAAGATTAATCTTTCTACGAAAGGGGAAAAGAAAAAAGAGGCGTGTGCAGAATACCAGATCTGACCAGACCAGGGTTTCAAAGATAAGTAAAATCTGAAACATAGAAGCTATGTTGGCAGATCTGACCACCAAAGTTTCAGATCCTCAACATGCGAGTCACCATAGATTGCAAGCGAAGATCAATCTTTCTGTGAAGGGTAAAAAAAGAGGCGTATGCGGAATACCAGATCTGACCAGACCAGGGTTTCCATGCGCACCTTTCCCCTAGCGCCACCCCTTCCCTGATTCCTTCCGCGGCCCCCTCTTGCGCCCCTGCTCGACGAGCCTCGTGGCATCTCTCCCGGTGGTGGTGGCAGCAGAGCGGAGGCCACAGCAGACTTGCAAGCAAACCCTAGAAGGGGCGCAGCAAAGACCCTATGGATAGAGTTAACAAGCACGCCAGAGATGGAGCGAGCCAGAGGAGGGATATAGCTTTACGGCGCACGAGAGGAATGCGGAATTGCTGCACTGATGGGGACGGTGTCGATTACATAAACGGACAGGGCTGCATACTGTTTTTAACGGAAGGAAACGGGAGGGTATCGCACAAGTTTGGCAAAGTTTAACCACATTAAACTGAGCCAGCAAACTTTGGCGGTACATGGAGAAACCTGAAAATTCTTTGTTGGCATCATGGTATGTATCCAATCTTCAACCAAAATAATATGTCATTATTAACCGAGGGGTGAAGACATTCTCTAAAGTACATAAGCATATATACGTGAGATTCCTATCAGGCAGAATCGTAAAGTAAATGAAATGCTGGACAAAACTAGGTACAAAGTGAAGATAAGAAAGTATATTATAATTTCAAGCACATAGAACAAACCTTATGCTTGTGCTGATGAATAGAGCCATCCGATTTGGCATGAATGCCAGTGCTACCAGCATCCTGGCCATTTTTGGTATGTGGGGTTCGATTAATCCCGACAACTTTGAGCTTTACTTTTCTTGGCCTATTTTCACCAGGCGCACAGTCATCTCTGGGGACCAACTGTGGGTTATCAGGGGCTCCATTGTTTCTTGCTGGGGACTCTAGGGCAAGAACACCATCACTTCTTATCTTCCTGTGCACGTCACTCCTATGAGCCATGGAGCCCTTCATTTCAGGGCTATTTAGGTGTAGCTCTTTCCTCCGATGCCCACCAGCTTCAACGCCAGTGTCATCGTCATGGGGAGCGCTACGAGACGGCAGGCAAATGCCATTGTACTCAGAGGTGAGCTGCTCTGTGGACCTTGGCTTCCTGGATGCAACACTCCTTGGCTTCTTGATCACAGCATCAGTGGTGTTGAGCGGAGGGTTCCCGCGCCCCTCCATCACAACACGTGCGACCTTCGAGCCAGCCAACTCCGCTGCCTGCATGTATGCAATGTGGCATTACAGCTAGTATATATGCCATTCCTTATGAACAAAAAAAAACTAATATATGTCACTGAATCAAGTTGCAACCACCAGACAGACGATAAGCCAAATAGATAATCAAATCCCTCACGAATGAACCGAGATAAATATACGACCAACAAACCGCCGGCCGACCGTGAAAGCGAGAGCACCGACTGAGAGAACCCCACCCCAAAACAATAATCAAAACGTAGCAGTGTAGCACCTCGTAGCCCCCGAGAGAGAGTGAGAGCGCGGCACAGGAGCTGCAGCGGACGCCGACGGGCAGCTTCGATCCGCAGCTCGAAGCATGAAACCCTCGAACCCAAAACCCCGCGAGCTCTCCCCACCACCCACACACGGACAGAAATCAGCCAGCGCAAGCGAAGGAGAGCAACCGAAGACCCCGACCAGCAACCGCGACAACGAGCACGGACGGAGCCTAGGAGGACCAAGGACGGGACACAGTGAACGACGCACGGGGGAAGAGCTTTACCTCGGACGGAGTGGACCGGCGACGACGGACCGGCGGCGGCGGCGGCGACGACGAACCGGTGGGGAGGTAGGGTTAGGGTTTGTGGCGAGAGCACGAGAGGTGGGAGCGCGAGGGTATTTGGGCCGGGCCCGTGCGGCGTGACGAGGTGGAGGGGAAGACGAGAAGGGGGTGGATGACGCGGGTGAGGGTGAGGACGGCTGGACGGGGAAGGGCGGGGAGGAGCGCGAGCGCGCGGGTGAGGGTGCGTGCTGCTGCTCCTGCTGGGCGCGGGCGACGCGTAATTTCTCCCATCTCTCTCTCTCTGCACGCTCACCTCGCGCCCGCGCTTGCTTTGCCGTCAATCCCACCACGCTCACGCGCACCGGGGCACAGGCTATCCCTTCCCTTCCCGTTGCCTGCCTTCTCCCTCCTTTCGCTGGCTGGATGGATGGCGTCCCCTCCTCCCTCCCGCTTCGGTTCTTTCCGGGGTCTTTTGCGTTCACGTCCTTGGGTGTCCATGAATTCCCGGAACCTCGAGTCAAGGAGGCTGTTGGGACTTAAACACGAAATGTAAAACCATCTAACGCCTTCTTAGAAGTCAAGCTTATGACAACTTCTCATTAAACCTTTTTCCTCATTCTTCTATGTACGTCCATGCCTACATGCATCGTAGCCAATATAGGTAGGAGGCTAAAAAGCACGCAAAGTTACCCAACTTTCTTCCGCTAGGGTTCCCAAGCACGTATCTTGTCGACCCCCCCCCACCATCTCTGTCGCCAACGAGGTTACCGGACACGGAGGGCCGTGCTTCCCCTAGCTATAGTACTACTAGTTTTAAGCCTAGTATGTGTCTTAAGCTTGTGAATTTCATTTCTTTCCTCCCGCCATTCCTACCTCCTCGTCGTTGTCATCACCAATTTTCGTCGTGACCGTGAGGTGGCGACAATAAAATAAATGCCCTTCTCCCTCCATCACCAAATGAATGGATTTAGTGGACTTCACCTTGGATCGAGTTGTCCACATCGCGTTGTTGTTGTGCCTCATCCTTGCTTGGGTCGATGGCTAGAAGGCTCCACCACCATACTTTGACTTTGAGAAGACGCATGCAACCATTCTCATCAAGATCTACATAGATCTTGTATGTGGCTTCGTTTGCTATGTCAATTGACACCCACTAAGGTTCTTTGTGCTATCATTCATTTATAGTCTAGTGACATATCCAATATCTTACGAGAGAGACATTTCACCCATGACCTCACAATTTAGAATTTATAGGTCAGAGGTGAAATGTCTCTCTAGTGAACTCTCCAAGTCTTCTCCTAAAATTTACTCACATATATATAAAAACATCCATTAACCAACATATCTACCAAAGGCAAGTGTTTGCCCACAAGCCCTAGGACCTCAAGAAGGTAGTATTTCGTCACTAAAACAAAATCAACAAATTATCAAATGATGTTGTTTCAGCCATGCCGTGCGGAATAAGTCACAACCTCTAGACTTTTCTGGGACTCCGAATGTGCCTCGACCTCGCGACTCGCCGATCACCTTGATAGGTAGCTGATAAGCACGTGGCTTAGCGATAGCAGGCCGCCAATCCACACAAGGTTGAAGCAAGCAATATAGGTTCCCTTCCCTCTTATAATATCCAAATTTAAACTGAGAACCCATCAGCTAGTGAATGAATTGCATGTCCATACATGAACCGACCTAAATTTGTGATTTTTGTGAATTGTCTAACATATCATTCTACGGCACCAAGAATCATCGGTCGGTACTCTATATACTCAGTATTATTAAACAATAGGATTTTTGTAATAGTGAATGTTTACTACTTACTCCCCTGTCCTATAAATATTTGCAAATCTATCTATGGGCACAAAAACTAAGATGCATATGAAAAGTGAAGTGCAGTGATAGACAGTACAAGTGTAGAGGTGCAGCCTGCCTCCAGCAGGAACGAGCAAGCAAATGAGTGGTCTAGACGCTTCCACGTAGCTCCCATCAGTATTTCGTCTACAGTTGTTGAGTTGCGTCAGCTAACAGTTAGCCCCATATATAGGTGCAATGATTTTATATTATGAGAAAAAAAAATCGAATGTCTTATGTGCAAATATTGTTGAGACAGAGGGAGTAGTTGTATCAAAGGGTAGGGGCCCAGTTTTAGTTTGGCTCCAGGTCCAGAAACTTTTCAAAGGCACCTAGATAGAAGGTCACTATGTGGTGTAAAATTATAAAAGTACCGCTATTATATAAAAGGCAACCGTATAAGAGAAATGGGTATGGGCAATTGCATGCATTTTCTACTTCAGACACTCAAATATATATGCTAGAAACGAAGGGTGTGTTTAATTCACGAAAAGTGATAAGATCACCTATCACATCAAGTCTTTTGAGCCTAGTCGGACAATAATTCGAAATATGAGATAACCAAAATATTTCACCAACTAAACACCCCGAAGACTGATAAGATGCCAATTTGCCAGTAAATCATATGAGTAACCAACATCTCATATCAATGTAATCCTTTTTCCCATTCAATTCTACATTCAAACGCCATCGTAAAGTAAAATGAAATTCTCATAAACGTGTCTACTACACCCTGACAAGAAATATGCTGAGCTCCGTGCCACGGCGGCGCCCCTCCGGGTTAATCATATAGAACGACTCGGAGTCCTTGCTTCCGACCACCCTGTCGAACCCGGCGCGCATGTACGTCACCTCGCCGTCGGCCTCCGTCCCGGCTGGCGCGTCCACCACGTCCCCGGGTAGCACGCCGGCGCCCACCGAGACCGTACTCAGGAGCTGCATCACGGCGAGGTCGCCCTCCGAGGCCTCCCGCCTCACCGCGTACCCCACGCGCCGCCCGTTCACGTACGCCGTCCACATCGCCTCCTCCAGCAGGCTCACGTTGCCGCCGCCTTCCGCCAGCGTCGACTTCTTGGACTTCTTCTCGCACTCGAGGGCGATGCGGACGTGCCCGCCGGCGGAGAGCTCCTGCATGAGCTTCCCCGTGGGCACGCCGATCTCGAGCACGAGCGACGGGAGGCTGCCGGGGCGCTCCTGGACGGCGAGGGTGATGCGCGCGCGGCGGTGCCCGTAGAACGTGCCGGTGACGCGCGCGCCGCCACTGCCGCCGTGCCCGTCGTGCGGCTTGGTGTAGCGCCGCGGGAGCGCGGACGCCGGGCGGCACGCCGCGGGCGCGACGATGGGCAGCGACCGGATCAGAGCGCGGATCGCGCGGAGCGCCCGCGACGGCTTCCGGACGGCGGCGGGCGCGCGCTTCTGCGATGCCAGCGACGCCGGCTGCCGGAGCGTGATCTCCGGGCGCGGTGTGCGCGGCGTGGCCGGCGGCGGGGTGGGAGCGCTCGCCCTGGCCCTGCCCGGCGTGTGGGGCGACGCCGGGATGGCGCACTGCGGGGTGGACGGGGAGGCCGGCGCGACGGCTAGGCGGCTCGGAGTGCCGCCGGCCGTCGGGGAGAGCGGGGGCGTGGCACGCATCAACGGGCTCGACGGCGTCGTGCGTGACATGGTTGGCATGCTACAGGGCGGCAAAGAGTGACGACGTGCGGGGATCAAGGGAGTCCTTGGGGCTTTAAAAAGGGAGCTGATGACAGACAGAATGGTTAATGGCACGCACGTACGAGCATCGAGGGACAAAATGCTGTGATTTGTCTGAGACATCGGTTGAACGCATCAGGTGCAACCGTGCAAGCTGACGGCTGGCTTGACATACCAGAGTATGCTATCCTCGTGGAAAATGCTCTGTCAAAGCCTAATCATATGGAACATACGACACCTGTGGATTTCTCGACTTGTAAATGGCGACCTGTTTGTTCATGTCAGCCGGGCATGTTTAGTTGCCACATCAAATCTTTTGCAGGATTAAATTTAGGTAAATAAAAAAAACAGTTTTTCACGAGGCGAATCTTTTAAACCAGAGGATAATAATTATCAAATGAAATGGCAAAATATTTCACCAACTAAACACACTAAATCACCAGAAATGAAATGGCACGAGCACGCAAGTACATTTTTGCTTGTACCCATGGACAGAAACCAGAATAGGCAACAAGTTTCACTCCCAATTCTTTGGGTCAGAACTGAGTCCAAATATTGCTTGATTTGCTTTCCAAATCATTGAACAGATCATAGTAGAGCCCAAAAATAACTAAACCAGGAACAATAGGTATAAAAATTCAAACATGTTCAGCACAACATAGGACCCAACTCCCAAGTGAAACAAGAACATTAGTTCTTTTTTGGAGTATTATGCTACAGGTTGCATGGACACAATACGCTTCCATCAGTGTAAGTTTTGATATGCTTCAGTATTTCATAACATGCTCTATATTGTTTCCACAGCTTAACTACACTCATCAACCAAACAGGGGCTACATCAGCAGCGTCCAAGAGTCCATGATTAGCCGCATTCAGGGATCAAGCTACATCTCACCACACTCGCTTATAATGCAGGCAAGCTTTGGTTTGTTATTCGCTCCAGTTGCAACATTTTCAATCTTCCTCACGACGAGCAAACTATCTCCAAGCACTCTCTGGATTGAATAAACATGACAATGCTGGGCATTAAACTCACATAGTGATAGCTGGAAAGGAAAACACAGAGACCACCACAAACCTTTGAATCATAACATTTGAATTTGAATTTATCTTGCTCAGATCTTATCAACAAACTAAACCAATTATAATGTAATAATGTATCATGCTAACCTTTGAACCCTAATACTACAGGCATGCATATACATATTTGCAAAAAAACCAATATCCTGAGGAATGGTTACAAAAAAAAAGAAGCATTTGAATCAAGTAAGCTTACCCCAAATACCACATGTTTGTTGTCAAGCCAGTCACACTTTGCACATGTTATAAAGAACTGCAAGCACAAGAAAGTAAGGTTTTCATCAGGTACTCTAACATGTTGTACAAGAAAATATCTAGTCTGTTTTTGTACTTAAACAGGCGTTGCCCAACTGAGATTTACTTACAGTAGTGCAGTAATAAATAATACTACTTCAAACTTATTGCAGAATAAATCTGAGTCAGGCATTAAGGCTATGTGCAATTTTAGAGAAGGCAAATGTACCTGAGATCCATTAGAGTTAACTCCACTGTTTGCCTGCAAAAAGGGGGACAAATACCAAATGTTGATATGCTTTGAAGAAGAAACAAAGTGACACTAACCAGTTAAATGCTTAAAAGAATATTTTAAATAAAAAAGGCAGCTGATGTTCATTGATACAGCATCATTGATGGAAATGAGATCTGGGACAGACAGAGGTAATCTACCTAAAACCGCTGTAAGTGATGCAGAATATGAAGAAAGAACGATAGATAAAACAAGTTTCAAAATTGACTGATACCAAGGACAGATTACAGAATATCTTAAGGCAACATAGAGAACATTTGTGCAAGATCCAGGATTGGGGCAGGGGGCTGGTAATTTGTTATGCTCATATGATGATCCCCGTTCCAAAGAATTGTATAAAAAGTTATATGTGTAACTATAGAATGCCAGAAATACAGATCTAACTAACACTGGGTCCAAGCAATAGATCTAGTGTAAACAAAGAGAAATTATAAAATAAGTATCTTCTGACAATATTTCAATGGACAAAATATCAAGGTGGAAAGAAAGAGTACCATTGAGAGCAGTCCAGGCCCTGTATGCTTTGCAATAAAATTTTCATCATCAAATTTGGTACCATAGATTGATGTGCATCCAGTACCATCATTCTGCAGGACACAAAACAGGAGGCTTTAGTTTTGTACTGAATATTACTAGCAAAATTGCAACGGGTATGTAACATGATCTAATCATATCTCATGATCGAAGGAACCTGTATTTGGTTAGGATTCGTAGCTAGGAAACAGGAAGAATATTTGTAGACAAACTAACAACAGAGACAGTATCCATATCCACAAGGGAGAGGTGAATCAGACTCCATATCGGTTTAGGTCCATCTCGTCCGGTAGTTAGAGGGGAAGGATGGATGGCTGACGGAAAGTAGGTATAGACGCAAATATGCCCGTCGTTGATCAAAATATTACACTTTCCTTTGCCCATTAAATATGGCATGAAGCTCAATTGATAACTTTGATCTATAAACAATGTTGATACTCCATATCCCCAAATCCCACGAGCTAAAGAAGAAGCATGAAAGTAGCGATGTGTTTGCTTTAGGATTGGGCATTTGGAGTTCCATTTAGAGAAAGCATAGCTCTAGGTCATGTTCATTCGGTAGAACTGAACATAAAGCAGAGCCAGACATACTATTGGATTCATTTCAAAATACAAATTTGATTATACCGTACTGAAGACTTGGATAATTATTACTTGCTTTGAGATGAGAAAGAATGAAAAAAGAGAGAGAGAGAAAAAACAGAAGCTGCTGTTTTCTTTGCACCACGCATGCAGTGCAACAATGAGGCCCGAGTTTATGCATGCAGAGGATACGCACCATCATGCCATGGGCCCTCGCGACTCTTTTTTTTTACTTTTTTTTTTTTGCCACAGCCAGCCCACATGCCAGGGTCACCCAGCCGTGAGGCCCAACCACCATGCTAGCGGCCCCAACCAGCGACTTGTCGTGTGGCACCAAGCCAACAGCAGCATCTCTCATCCGCCCAACCTTATCTGTTTCTCACCATCCTCCATTCCCGTCCTCTTCCTCTCTCTAGACAGCGCAGAAGCAAAGGGCGGCACCTTGTGCTCGGCACTGTCCACCCGCTTCACTGCTGATTTGGCCCCGCACTGGCGCCCCACGCCTGCTCAATTTTGCTCGAGCCACTGGTCTGCTCTCATGCACGCCGCTCCTCCCCATCCCTGTTTGATTTGATTCTTTTTAGTTGGGGTGTTGACGGCTATGGCGGCTAGCAGATGCTGCATTGGCGGTGGACATTGATGGCGGGTTGAGGTGCATGAGGCTGGCCGGCGGCGAGGCCAGCGGGGGGCGGACGGATGGAGGACGGCGCCACAGACACATCTCTGGAGTCTGGGACGCTGCCCGCCCACCGCTGGGCAACCCAATGGTTGAAAGAAACAACCATACTTTAGTATTAGGAGACCGAGACAGATACAGGAGGGGGAGGGCAGGCAAAAAAAAAGCTGAACAAGAAATTTTCTCTCTTTATTAGTAGGTATAGATTAGACATGGCTTTAGCTCAGTTCCAATTTCTGCTTGGAGATTAGTAAAAGTAGTTAATCACTCCAGAAACAAAATCACCAGTAGGGTCCAAAGAGTAAAACAATATATCAGATTCTCCCCGATTTTTGTTGCCTATTTTAATAAGTATACAGATATATATACACAAGTTTAGTTCTAGGATAGCAATGGGTTAAAATCTATGCTAAATAATAAAATTGATGGTTGAAGTTTGGCAGACAAACCTTCAAGAAGTCACCACCCTGAATCATGAAATCTTTGATCACTCTATGGAATTGACAGCCCTTATAACCCTGTGGCAATGCATTTTTTCTGCAATCAACACCAATACTGAGCATGAGAAATTGTATATCAGACTGGTGTCTGCAAAGTAATTTCATAATTGCTGGAACAACTTTTTCCTCAAATCCTCATCAAGTCACTAATCAAACAACATCCACCACCAGGAGCTAGTAAAAGCAGAAAGATCCCAACTTTCTCCTAGACTGATTCACACTCTTGTATCATGGTCACTCACATGATCCACCACCCACCTACAGGCAGTGCGAATATGGTGAAAATTACCTTTTACCCATAGGAAAAACACCCTTCCAAGTCTCAAAGTTGTGCTATGTTGCCATGCCACAATTATGCACATTATCCTAAATACCCAAATTCATATCCTTGCATAGTCCCAACATCGCTTTAAGGAAAATTAAGCATGGATGTGAAGCAAGGAGCAACTTATTATTATACCAAGCAACACTACAATACTCTTTCAATCAGCTACTAGGTCTGTAAGTTCCAGAAAGCATCCCCTATAAGCTCAAGTTCTCACCAATCATAACAATCAACAGAAGTAAAAAAAAAAACATTGCTCTTCCTTGATTCATTCTATCTTTCCTTTTTTGAACGAAGATAAACCCTGCTTTTAAGAATGCATAAAGTTTAAAATTGTTCTTTCCTTTTTTCACATCAGCTAGTCTCCCAAGCAAATGACCATGCAAACCACTATAGGCATCAGTAAAATAGCAACTCTAAGCAAACTTATCGAAGTAGAATAAATGGTTTCACATCAGGATGGAACCAGATTAGCACAATTAGCCTCAGAACAAGCCCACAGCCCCAATTGGTGGAAGTCTCTTACCTATGCTCTCCAGTGCAGAACTGCCTGAAACCAACAAAGGAACACTATTAGAGACCTATCCAAGTGTCAAACACATCATCGGCAGAAGAATGAGACTGATGGAACCTAGGGTTTACGGCTAGTGGAGGGTTTAGGCCATCACCGGAAGTTCTCCGCGGTCTTGGGGGCGATGTCGGCGAAGAGCTCCATCTTGATGCGGCCGGCGGGGATGGACCCAATGGTCACGTCGAAGAAAACTACGGGATTCTTCGGGTTTGGCGGCCGCTGGTGCCACTCCACCGCAGTCGCCGTCGCCGTGGCCGACGGTGGCGTCGGCCCCGCCGAGATGGCCGCTCCGCCGCCTGACGCCATTGTCGTGCTCGATGGGCTAGCGCCGGAAGCTTCTCGCAGGTCTGAGGTCCAGCCGGCGACGGACCGGGGAACGGGGAGGGAGGTCGCCGGGGATTCGCAGCCGAAGGCTCGAGGCGGCTCAGCTCGCGTCTATGCGCCAAAAAGACTTGACGCCGACATATGGGCCCGCTTGAAAAATGAGGGCCCACATGTCGGTGTGAGCTATCCCCAGAGTCGGTACCTAATCGACTCCGTGCGCCGGGTCCACCTCTCCAATAAGGCAAACGAAGACGCGAGAGAAAGAGGCGGCTACACGGAACAAACAAAGCACCCCAAAATCCCCCAATCCCCAAACCCTAGGCGAGCTTCGGCGCGGCGGCGATGGCGGCGGCGGGCCTGCGGAAGGGGAACGCGCGCCTCCCTCCGGAGGTGAACCGTGTGCTGTACGTGCGGAACCTGCCGTTCAACATCTCGAGCGAGGAGATGTACGACATCTTCGGCAAGTACGGCGCGATCCGGCAGATCCGGCTGGGCAACGCCAAGGACACGCGCGGCACCGCCTACGTCGTCTACGAGGACATCTACGACGCCAAGAACGCCGTCGACCACCTCTCCGGCTTCAACGTCGCCAACCGCTACCTCATCGTGCTCTACTACCAGCCCGCCAAGATGTCCAAGAAGTCGGATATCAAGAAGAAGGAGGACGAGATCACCAGGCTCCAGGAGAAGTACGGAGTCGGGTCCAAGACGCCCGGCCCTGGCTCCAGCGACTGAGCCACCAGGGTATTGCCTCCGCAGCCTCCTGTATGATGAAGAGTAATCAGAAGAAATTGGTGGTAGCGCTGTGCTGTGTTTCATCCAGCGTTGCTAATTGTTCTGTGTTGTTATTCAGTGACCATAACAATTGAATAGATATGTGCTTATCATGAACCATTACGCGTGCTACAATATGCATGTTCTGTTCCTTTTGTGCTTTTTCAAATCGACAGCGTGAATGTTTAGCTTCTACTGAAAACAAGAGTTAGTGTACAATCGTGGCTATGAGACTGAGAATAGCATGGTTAGGCTGTTAAATCTGTGCTTCTAAAAGTGAAAGTAGAATGAAGGTGTGCTCTATGCCAAATTAAATGAATTTGCAGAGCCTCCTACTTGGGTTCAAGTTTCTGATGTTTTCTTAAACTCCTTTGTGACATTGAGCATTTGTGCTTGTTAGTTTGGGACTGGACTGATATTCCTTTGTTAGTTCATTATGGTGTTGTTCAATTGAATTGATGTGTGCCTTATTGAATATTGACAGATATGTGTTCCATACCAAAACTATGTTCTAAACATACATTTCAGGATGAGATGAGTAGCTGGAAAATGCTCAGACACCTTTGAAAGGTCAAAGTGTGTTTCTTTGCACTTCTGTGGATTCATCATTTGACGATTAGTCAGAATTTTTGGATTTCATCATTCCAGTGCAAAACTGATAAATGTGTTGATGGCAGTCATGGTGTTGGGCTCCAGTCAGCGAAGTAGATTGTAGGGTGTATTATAATTGATGTATTGGTCAGACCATTCGATCATGATGAGTGCCTTTTGCTGTGGTCATTAGGGATCAATACCAGGCTTCACTAAGCATTGAAGTTTACATTCACCGTTATATATCTGTAATGCTAAGATTGTGCTATGGCATTTGATCATTATTATATATCTGTAATTTTTATATATCTAATTTATTTTTCTGAGTAATACTGTACCGCTTTCATAATTTGATTTTGCTGGCAATGACTACCTTACCGCTTTCATAATTTGATTTTGCTGAGTTTGATATACGACAGCAAAATTGTACAATTTTAACATCTTAGGCCACTAGTATCATCCTGAGTTCTAAAGGTAGCGTGTCCTTTTAACTACAGTGTACCCTTTTAGTCCTTTGGTTAAATAGCATACTGTGAGTGCATCCTTTGGTTCCAGCAATTTTACAAACGCTAAACCCTGCCTTGTGAGTCCAGCAATATCTCGGTACAAATCATGCAATCGCAGCAGATTTCAGTGCCACCAAATAAGATAAATGAGCCACCCGGCAAGATGCAGAACACAGTTAAGCATACCAGCTTTCTGCAAGTGCTAGTACATTTAAACATTCAAGAATCAAACATTTTAAGAGAAAGAAACAATATGTGCTGATATTATTCCACTGTAGCATGAGTTTAACTGATATGTAGTAACTGCAAATACATGATGATGGTACAGTTTTGAGTTTTTGCTACATGCTTCTCTTGATGTTAAGATACCAACCGACTCTATTCAACATCTGCTTAAAAATGTCTGCATATGGTAGACCTGATGCATTATTTTTCTCCATTCTTGAGCAAGGCAGCTAAACCCAGCGGCCAATTGAACTTCATAGACATCTCTTGCCTCGCAGCCTTGGAAGCCCTGAAAAACATAGATCAGAGCAGCTAATGTCAAATTTGGCATGTTGACCAAGAACCCGACATCAGATCATACGGAGAGACACATTAGTTCCTTAAAACTGAAACATGCCCCAAGCCAAATACACCAGGCTATCATGTCATCTTGACAAAAGTATCAGTACTACAATCTAAGTGTTTGCTATCTGAAAACGAAGATCATCATATACCAAACTAGAATAGTTAAGGCACCTATGGCAGGTACATAGTCAAGATCCTGGTAGCTCCGAAGGGCAAGCATAACATGTAGTTGATTACGGAGTATCTAAAAAATAGGTCTATATCCAAGTAATTCAGTTTTACAATACGAATTTGCAAAGTCATGCAAAATACAGAGACGAAAAATAAGGATGCCCCCATCGCATGGCTGTAGCTCAGTGAAATCAGTAAAGGAGGCAAATGAGATCTAAGAATGCCCCATTTTGCTCAAAATCGTGTTAAAACAGCTGAGGAAAAATTAAGGCCCTGTTTGGTTGGGATCCTTCGGACCCGACTCCGTGCTACAGTATCAGGGAGCCACACCTCGTGGCTTCTCCCCGCTCCCAGCTCATTTTGACGAGAGAGAAAAAAGACTCTTGGAAGATTGCTGCTATAGTTATCTTGATATGTAGCGTAACTACTAGCACGTACGCGTAGGTAGGAGTAAAGATCCAGCGCAAATCTGGCCTATCAACTCTAATCAGAACCCTAATTCGGCCAGTGATCGGTGGCACATTAGTGACTCCGGAACTGCTTGCTCGTTAACAGTAAGGGGAAATTAACAAGTAACAATGAATAAGGACGATCCGGGCAGGAGAGTGGAAGCTCGTCTTACTCCGTGAACGCTGCTGCTGCGGCGAAACCGCTGGCGGACGGTGGCGGCGGCAGGTGGACGCACGAGGCGGCGGCTTCGGCGATGGTGGAGAAGCCCTGGCGCTGCTTGTGCTTGGGGTTGGCGGTGCAGTGGATGAAGACGATGCCCCGCCGCTTCACCACCTTGCAGAACCCGCACAGGCGCTTCACCGACGCACGGACCTTCATCTTCTTCTTCCTTCCCCGGCTCGGCCGCTCGCCTCCTGCCTCGGGGCGTTCTCGTCTTCCTCCGTCCGATTAGCGCCGAGTCGCGGATTCTTTGTTAGGGTTTGGTGGTGGAACGCATGGGCCAGGCGATCAGGATCAGAGGAAGCCCGGCCCATAAAAGATTGGGCCCATAAATGGCCGTTTAAAACATCAACATGTCCACACGTCTTATTTTTAAAAAAAAATACAAAATATCATCATAGTTTGTTATGCTGATTTTATTAATAAAAGTTCTTCAAGCATAACTTTAATTGACCATTTTGCATAATAATTTTTTTTGAATATAATTTAAGGAAGTAGTTTGTATGTTGAGTTCCTCTAAAATAAATTATGAAAATTCATCTAAGGATAATAATTGTTTACTATTAATATTAATATTTTATATATATGAAAGTGAGAATGACACGTAAAAAGGAAAGAGGAGTATACACCAAACGATAAAGACATTATATGTTTTTGTGTCATGTGCATATTGCAACAATGCTAAGAAATTGTTCCTTCTATAAAGTGGCAAAAAATATGTGTGTTTCAACAATCAATTGGTTTGAATGTTGCAAAAATTCAATTTTGAATAAGTTCTAGTGAAATGCTCAAGTATTTGAACTATCAAGTTTATTAAGTTTAAAAAATTCCAACAAGAACAACCAAATTTTTGTGTTGTCTCAACTTGTCTTTTCAAGACAAATAAATTCCCATATCTGAATTTCTTTCAAAGCATATAATATTCTTACATAGTTTGATTCAAAAGCATTACAAACAAAGATTATGGTAATTTTATCCTCACTTGTCATGCTTCATTTATCAGCCTAATATGATTCGTATGCAAGCAGGAGAGAGACCGCGAGATATTATCCATCATTTCTTTTTGTTTGTCATTCAAATAATTGATATAGGCATCAAGTGAGTTTAAAGCACAGTCACACTCAAGGTATAGAAGTGAAATGCCTAAACAACATAATAGAAACATCTATATTAAAGTGGTTATGGAATGATATCCTAATATCAGGTTTGAATTTGCAAAGTGGTGTTAATAATGCATGTATGTCTCTTTGTAATAGTTGCATGACCTCATACCCAATATTGATTCCTAAATAAATTGTCGTCGTGTAGAAGACATGAATTCTATTCATTCTCACTTGTATAAAAGCAAAACTAGCAGAAATGTATAAATAACTAGCTTGCTCAACAGTCTCTCGAAGGTGCCTAACAGAGGTTTGGTGCTTGGGTTTTTATCGCTACTTTTACAATCAATGATTAACCTTCTAATCGTCGAGCAATATGGTGATGGCAGTTAATACCACATACATATCCATGCTGTCACCACCAATTTAGAGCAACTAAGTAGGGTGGTGGACAACAAGACAAGGGTTTGGGTTTACACTTTGGACTCAAACCTATTGGTGCCCAATGTTTAAAATAACCTCCTCAAAGTCCCAATCATTCTCTGTACGATTTGAAATATGTTTGTTAGCAAGTTTTCCTTTTTGTTGATTTTTTTGGGACCTTTTTTGTCAAATTTTCTATATGATATGAGCAGTTGTGTTGGCTCCCTCGTTTGATTTCATTGTCATCATGTTTGATTTTGTGATGTCACTTCCATTAATTTGTTGTTCATTGGCAGTGGAGTGGGGAAGGAGGGGATGCAGATTCCTTGTTCACTGTCGGCCAATTTATTGTTCATTGGTGAAAAAGGGGTGCAGGGGACGTAGATTCCTTCATTGTCGACCAATTGCTCGCCTAGTTCTACCTTAACCTTCATGCATAGTTGCTAGAAGGCCATGGCCCTTGGTGAATACTAAAGTACATGGTCCAGCCCAACAAGCCCCAATTTCGATTCATCTCATAAAAGGTAGGTTGTTACTATTGTTTAGAGGTAACCCATAGCCACGCCACAGCCACAACCGTAATTCTACTTATCCAATTCCACTTCTCCCTACCTTGCCTGAAGCAACTGCACACATATGGTGGTGGTCCGCCGCCATGTATCCCCAACACCTATTCCTATTAGGGCTTCCCTTATACCAGTTACTATGAATTCAGACTACAAGACTATAAACCTGTCACTTTTGTTTGTTTATTGTCCGCTTTTTCTCAAGTGTTTGGTTGGGTTTCTTTGCAATTATCCATTACCATTTTCCTTATTCTAAGCAAACACAACCACTGTTTTACGCTTCAATGGGATAAAAACATAAGTGCCCTATACTTTCTATTTTCGTTCATGTGCCTTTGTACGAGCATTGGGATGTTCTTGGCATCTCCGTTAAGTCGGCTTCCTCCGCCGCCATGTATGATTCCCCACTTGTCTTCCCTCCTTATTTCTTCCCTTGTCTTCCCTCCTTATTTCTTCCCTAGAAATTCCAGCTTGTTAGACGAGGAGCAAAAGTTACTGATCCGAAAGCTCGGCCATCTATCGGCTTGTGTCGGAGAGTATGGGAGCAATCGCGGCACTTATCGGCACTTATCGATGTCGTTTCATCTGATCTCTAAGAGATTTTGGTTTTATGGATCTTAGGTGCGAAGGTCGTCCGCCTCGGTAGTGACCACGTCTCTCCCGCCGCCGCCGCCGTCACCGCCGCCATTCTGGCTGGGTAGGTCACCGCCTCCCCACCAGGGGTTTTCTCTTCTCTTGGACTCGTGTGTAGAGTTACCCGTGGTGACCCTCCAGTGACAAACTTCTTTGTGTCATAAAACGTCCGCCTCACTAAAGCTATTTTTATTTTGGGATGTTATAGAAAAATATGAAATAAATTATTCACATAAACATTTAACCAGACAAAAAAATTTATGAATACAAATAATTAAACACATGAGTATCTAGAACTAGAAGCATATGTTTCCAAGTTCATTATGTTGGAACTGACAATTCTAAATTAGAGAGAGGGAGGAAGGAGAGAGCACGGTAGTGGAGAGGGGACACACTACAGTTTTGATCGAGTGGAAATGCGAGTGTGATGACAGGTTTCCCTCAAGTTCTTGGGCACTTATATAGGCAATGTTATTTACCACTAACCACTTGGTGGGTTGGATTTTACATGAAACTATTATATCTACTATTTGGGCCTCTTCTAAGGGTGACTTGCCCATATACCTCGTGCGGTCCCCCCAGCATCACTCCTGATGCGAACACTTTAGTTGGAGGGGCTTTGCTAACACTTCAATGACTATAACGACTAACCCACACCAACACTTCCACACGTGGGGCCTCACTGCCATCTTCGACAACGACAATAACTAACCTTCAACACCAATAGTTAGAGGGGCTTCTCTACCATCTACGACGTCAAAACCGATAACATATCTTTGTCAATATCTTTGGTAACTACAAACCTTCCCTCTGCCAAAACTTCGGTACAAGGAGCTTTGCCGATATCTTCAGCATCTACACCAACAACGCTTTTGGTGTCAGGGCCTATGCCAACTTCTTTAGCAATTTTCACCACGAATTGAATCACCTCTATCCACACTTCGGTGTGATGAGCTTTGTCAACATCATCTTTAGTGACTACAACAACTCAGCAACACAACCGCACAAGGGCTTCACTATTATCTCTAGAGAGCCTTTGTCGATACCTTTGGCATCAACGTTTTACGACGACGTGCCTTTAAATCCTAGTTTGAGGGGCTACGTCAACTCATTTAGCATCGAGGTCTACTTCATATTCCTCAACCACTCTCTTTTTTCCATGGCCTTTTGTTGACAGTGGATAATGCTAGGAGTTTGCAGCATCGACATTGAGGAATTTGGATGATGTTGTTGTAAGATGGGCGGGTGGTTATGCGTGGGGCCTGATATTTTTTGTCAGCGAGCCTTTATGGCGTGTCATGTAATCGATTTTGCGAGGTAGTTGACCGCATTAGTGAAATTTTTGGGCATGGCGTCGTGAAAAAAGGCCTCAGTACTAGGGTCATCCTTCCACCAGCCGGACACTAATTTCCCCATTCATGTGTGTGGATGGCTAGTTGGGTGGTCATTGAGGCATTTTAGCATTTCCCATGTGGAGGGAGGCCACACCCAATCCCCCAAAGAGATTGATAGCGAACGTACAACACGGAAGCTAGTATTATTTGCAGGATCACCCAAATAGATAATACAGACGGGATGTAATAAACTAGTAAGATTATAGTATATCATGTTCGATGCCTAAATTAATACTTACAGGAACCTAGTAGCTAGATATTCATGACGACAGGGGGCCGGCTTTACGGTTGCCCGTATACGGAGTACGTGTTAAACGGTACAGTTTGCAGCATCGTTCTGCTGTGCAAATGCTACATCACATACAAGGTAGTCCTCTACACACAGGTCTTGCTCAGAGTAATCGGAAGCCTGGTGAGCAGCAGCAGCAGGCACCTTCTGCGGCTGCATATCTTGCTCACCTTGCACGCTCCCACCGGCAGCCTCGCCCGGTCCATCTTCCTGCCCAGCAGCAACATGGATGTCATTCTTGTCCTTTCTGCTGCTCTTTCTACTACGTCTTGGTCGTTCCTGCCCAACACTAGCAGAGGTGGCGTTCTCGTCCGTTTTGCTCTCTGGATTTGTACATCCTGGTCGTTCTTTGTAAAATAACTGGCAAATCACCCAGTCATTGAGCTGTAGTAGCATGGGAAACAAATAAAAGAGCACCAAAAACAACATCTACGTGTCAGTTCGTGTTGAGCATATATGCATGCAGTTGCTATGTGGAACAAATTAGTAAGAAGCTATAGGAGATTACCAGCAAGGCTGAGCCGTCAGGCTGGTGCTGGTTCTCCGGGATGGTGTACTCCCTCATCTTCCACCCCGTCTGCGTCCCCTTGGGCTGCCGCCCGAGCTGGAACGTGAGCGACGTCATCCTCCCAATCACCGCGCCGTCTTTCTTGCCGCCGGCGCGTACATAGCCCAGCCTGCTGTTGGATTTCCAAAAGCCCACCTGCTTGCGGTCGCCACCGACCTCCACGAAAACGCTCCTCGCCGGCCGCTTGCCGTTCATGTACTTGCGTTCCCTCCGCGAGAACGCGTACCAGCACCCGTTCTGGCTCTCCCCGCAGGCATCTGTGCAAACGCGAACAAGTAATGATATATACGAGGTATTTTGAGAGATTTTGGTCGATCATCGATCGGCCTTATGAGAGATCAAGGTTGGACGACCTTTGATCGCCATGGGGTTTGCTTGGTAGACGTCGAATTCCTTGATGAATTTGACGGGCATCTGTTGCCCAGCGTACTTCATCCTCAGGTAGTCGATGAGCTGCTCGTCCTTCGGCTGAAACCTGACGCCGACGGCCGAAGTGTCCGCGTATTGATGAGGTCCCGTCACCATCGCCTCCGGCGGTGCGATCGCAGCTTGCTGGTGATCCTCACAGAGCAACGCCATTGTTTGGCTTGCGTTTGTGCACGCAGCGGTCAGCTGGCCGGAGGAGGTGCTTCCGGTGCTGCTACTGCTAGCTCCAGCCTGGTCTGGGACTTGTTGACCAGCAGCAGCCGGCGACATTGTTGCCAAGCCGGTGGCAGCAGAGCTTGTCTTCTGCGACGACGACGACGCGGCTCGGTTGCTTCCAACGGCGACACGCTTGGTAGGCTTGGAGACGTGCGGCTCGGACACGGCCAGAGCGCGTTTGGGAGGCCGGCCGCGACGTCGAGGAGCGGGCCTAATGTCGCCTTCTTGAGCCTGCTGCGTGTCTGCAAGTGCAGGGGAAGCTTCTTCAACTGACGCTGAGCCGGTCGTGGCCGCTTGTGTTTGCGGGTAGTAGTACAACGGCGGCGGCATGGTCGCCGGCTGCGTCGTCGGCACCTGTAGTAGCTCCGGCCGTGTGGGTATGCCGGCAGGTTCAGGAACGAAGGGTGCGGGGGGCGCAAAGCTTGGCGGGAACCCCAGCGGCTGCGGGTAGTACAAGTAGGATAGCTCCGGCTGCGTGTACACTGGCGGCGGCGGCAGCAGCTGTTGGAAGGAGGAGGTGTCGATTATGGACTCGGCGTAGAAGGCGAGATCGTCGCCATGGCTTTGCGGCGGTGGTGGCGGGAACGACGAGGAGGCGAAAGCGTCCGAGCCTGCGTAATACGGCGGGGAGATCTCCACCCCCACCAGGGCGTAGTAGTGCCTGCACCAACGACGTCGTCTGCCGTCGCCGTCGTCGTCGTCGTCGTCGTCCCGTGGACGACGTCGAAGAGCGGCAATGCAGCAGCAGCAGGGTCCAAGTTGTTTGTCGCCGGCGCCAGTAGAGGAGCGCCGGCGCCATTGGCAGCCGCGACGGGATCGGCGTCGTCGACGGCCGGGCTGATGATCACCATGGCGCGGGCCGCGGGCACGCGAAGAATTCGAGCAGCGCACGACCTGTTGTATCGCGCGCGACGGCACGGGACAGCGCGAATTGTTTGGGAAGTGGCCGGATCGGAGAGTCCGAGCGAGAGCCCCATATATGCCGATGCCCGCGCGATGCACATGGCCGCGGAAAGAGATCGATGCTGCTACGCTACGATGACATTATCCTCTAGCGACATTGTACACCCACCCCTGCAGCAGGAGTGCCAGCGAGGTGCCTGTCCTAAACTCTGTTCTTGGGTTACCGTGCAAAATTAAAACTCTTGTGTAACGATATTCCAATTTCGAAGCGTATTGGAATAGTACTTTGCATTGGCCTCTGTTAGAGTATGTAGCGGATACTGACCCGATTCGTTATAACCATGAGACGGCACTTCCTACACTCAAGTCCTGAAACCCACAACATACTAATAAGCCTCGTGTTTAAGGTAAAGAAGACGACTAGACTGTCTGACTGATAAATGGGAGTTGTCCCCATCTTGAGATGTTGTGCTCTTCCTAGTGGCGCCTCAAGTGGAGGGCCGAAAATAGCCTAAGAATTTTTTTTAGCCGCGTCGTTTCATGGAAAAAATTTGGGTGAGCCCTGGGCTCACGCGCGACTGAGTGCTCCCCCGTCTGGATTTTTGCCACCTGTCCCAGCAACCCATCGGACGTCCGACATTCATGGCTCGTTCGTTTCCCAACAAGGGGCTCCCCAGGACGACTCGGCTCCGTTGTCGTTCCAATGCGTGCGTGAAGCCGCGGCCGCAGATGAGGAGATCCATGCCACCGGCGGCCGTGAGCCGCCACCCGACGGCGGCCCTGACGGAGGAGCACCACCGGCGGTCGAGCCCCACCCTGACGACGGCCCAATGGAGGCGACTCGCTCGTCTTCGCCACTCGCCTTCCTTACGGGCCGGATCACACTTGCTTGCTGCTCCGTCGACTGCAGCGCCACCACTTGGCCTCGCTTCGCACAGCACTGCCCCTCTCCGCCAATGCTCCGCACTGCCTTGACACGAATAGACGCATTATGCAAAAACTCGCAAAATCGCAGCGCATAACCTCGGACGCAAAGGCGTCATCGACCCCCATGCCGGTGTCGTGTCGTCGTCCGCGATGGCGTCGCGCAGCATGCGCCGCCGCAGCAGGAGCTCGACCTTGACGTTTTCCTCCCGTCCTCGCGACATGGCTCGCCACGACGTGAACCCAGGAATTGGACGGCGAGCGGATCGCGAGCGATGGTGGCGCTACGTACGGGAGACAAACCACGCGGAGCCGGGCCAGGACTCAGGAGCCCATGCGGAGCCGACTACGATGCGAGGCAAACAACGAGCCAGGGAGGGAGAAATTTGCATCGCACCAGCACCAGCATCCGTCCGATGGCATGCTTGCACAGGTGGCAAAAATCCAGAGGTGGGAGCACTCAGGCGTGCGTGAGCCCAGAGCTCACCCAAGTTTTTTCCCGTTTCATGGGCTATCTTGAGTTGGGAAAAGAGTTTTAAAGGGATTCCTTCCGCTTTGTTTGGTTGGTGACTAATGTTGACTTTGATGCCACTTTTCAAAACCTTATTAGCCTCACCATCAGGAATTTCTCTCTCAAAACCAAACTTGATAAAGGTCCTTCTTAGTGTTGCAAATGCAAATTTTGGCACTCTAGTAACATCTCTGCATGCTCTGTTGACTCTAACATAGTCATACCCGTATCTTGTCCTTCCATCAAGTTCAAAAGCCTTTCCCACTAAGCCTGCCACTTTAGCTATTGTCCTAATGAATCTTTGATCTGCTGGGATTTTGCTGACTCTAAACCAACTAGTTTGTATCACCTCTTCGGCTTCAACAACAGGTGACCGAGCTTCCAACTTGATATGAGCACCAGTTTTCATTATGAGGTTCTATAACCTACACCATTCAACAACCATCTTAGTTGTAGGGATCTCATTGTGGATCTGATCATCAACCTGTCTAGCTCTCACTTCCATGGCCCAGCACCAATCAAATCCAAGAATTTCAGTTCAACTTGTTTAGCAGTAGCGTACCCATTCACAACTGCGATGATAAATGTGCTTGCTTTCTCATGGTACATTCTTCTATATAATAAAAGCTCTGGTTCTTTACTTGCACAGCACATAGCTCAGGGCCTGAGTTCTATGCAATGCAGCTAGTACAGTCATAGGTAGAATGAGAATTTATGCCACAGATTTCACAACAATTACTACGACACTCTTTAGTCTCATGGTTACTCATAACACATGTTTCACAGGCATACTTAGAGTTACCAGCTCTACGACATTCTTTGGTCTCATGATTTGTCAAGCCACAAATTTCACAACCACCTTTCTGATCAAATTTACCGTGACAAATATATTGGACCAAGAGCAGCGCTGACCAAGAGTATATATTAAGGTCATTAAACCAATGCTAATCGAGTGTAATAATCCACGCACGCAAGCATGCATATACATAGCTACCGTACACCGTACTGCTGCTACAAAGGATTTTGGGTGTGTTTAACACCCAAAATTTGGTGCAAAATTTTGGAGGCATGTCACATCGTTATCTATCAGAAGACGTTTCGTTTGTTAGTGGTAAATATTATCCTACCATGGTGTAACTAAGTCAAAGAATGCAGATGCCGTAATCTAAACAAAATTGTAATTAGTTTATTTTGTTACTACATTTCGTCTTTCGATACGTGTCTGCGGCGTTTTGATGTGATGGGAAATCTTTCTTTTTTACACAGTGGAATTTGGAAAGTTGGGGTCTAAACACACCCTTTGCTAAATTTTCACCCTAGCTGCGTCACACAACAAAAAGCGAAGCGATCGATCCTCTCCTTGGGTGCCTGCAGTCGAATATGCACATGCGGTGGAGGTGAGACGACGCGTTCGGTTGACGCCAAGGAAAGCTGGCTCGGTTCCCTCTGGCCCCGTATAAAATTGGCGAGGACGCGTTCCACCGCCAGAAGCATCATCACCCCAGAGCCTCTCCTTCCCGGTCTCCGCCCGTTGCCTGCTCCGTCCGTCCCCGGCTGCGTCGCCGGCGAACCCACCACAGCGAATCGGATCCGCCGACAAGGTGAGACATCCACACCCCTCTCCCCGTGGAGGATCGCTCCTCCGCGCCCGCTCGGGATCTAGTCTATCGAGGCAGAAAGCTCTCGTCGGCCGCTTGCTGGGCTGCGTGTGCATCGATCCGCTCGCCATCGCCTGCGATCCCTTGCGGATCTCGTTCCGCGGCCCTCGGTTCGGCGAACCGCGGTGGAAGGTCGATCCCGAGGTGGATCTGGGTGCTGTGCGCGTAGATCTAGCGGCGTGTGGCGAAGGGCGTGGGGTGGATCAGCTAGCGTTCTGATGGCCGACCTGGGTTTGGTGTTTGTTTGTTGTTGCAGGCGAGAGGGGGAGAGATGGGGCTCACGTTCACCAAGCTATTCAGCCGGCTGTTCGCCAAGAAGGAGATGCGGATCCTCATGGTGGGGCTCGACGCCGCCGGAAAGACCACCATCCTCTACAAGCTCAAGCTCGGCGAGATCGTCACCACCATCCCCACCATCGGTGAGCGCACAACGTTGTCAAGATGTATATATATGGATTATTGAGTTTTGCTCGCGGTTTCAGGATGCATTTCTGTTTAATTGAAAAATCTGGCTACATGAATGTGTTTCTGTTACATTTTAATCATTTTGTTAGCATTCAAAATAAAAATACCTGGGTGCAACAAGACTGGTGAACTAGGGTATTGCATTCCTGTTAATATACTGAATTGAATCATTGATTATTGCACAAGCTGGCTGCTGTTATCAGTCAATTAATCAAACAGCTAATGGGCAGATTAAAGCCTCTTTAGCAAGCAGATGAACAACAAATTTACTCAAATACAATGAAGTAATGAAGTACAGGATTCAGCGTTTGTGGCTGCTAAAAGAATACTTGCTTACACCTAAAAGAATACTTGCTTACACAGCATATGTGATTTGCCAAAGCAGCTTCCACACCACGTTCCATTTTGAAATTGTTCACTTAAAACCAAACTGCTCTGTTTACAAGGTAGGTTTACACCAACATGCTTCTCTGCATTTTGCCTGCGAGTTGCAACATTGTTTGTTTATTGTTTTTTCTCAGCATTGACTTACTTTCAAATACAGGATTCAATGTTGAAACTGTGGAGTACAAGAACATCAGCTTCACTGTCTGGGATGTTGGGGGTCAGGACAAGGTAAGATTGACGATTGGTGTCTAAACATTTTTAAAAATTAAATATGGCATTGCTTCTTCTACATCTTGCTTCTCACGTCCCTAATAGATGATTTTATATTGCTTAGTGCATCTCTTGTACAATTGCATAATATTTATTCTACTCCCTGCTGTTCAATTTCTGAATTTACTTGTTGTCTTCAGTTCAAACTATACCTTGATTTTCTGCCCCAATTTTCTGAAAACAGATCAGGCCGCTGTGGAGGCATTACTTCCAGAACACGCAGGGTCTCATCTTTGTTGTGGACAGCAATGATAGGGACCGTGTTGTTGAAGCAAGGGATGAGCTTCACCGAATGCTGAATGAGGTAAATTCTTGTGCCCTTGAGAATCCTTTTTGTGGCATGTAATGTTGTGCGCTGTGCTCACAGCTATGGAGATGTTATTGGTTGCAGGATGAGTTACGTGACGCTGTGTTGCTTGTGTTTGCTAACAAGCAAGATCTTCCGAATGCCATGAATGCCGCTGAAATTACTGATAAGCTTGGACTGCATTCACTGCGTCAGCGTCATTGGTAATATACACTATCAACAGATTTCTTCTTTCCTCGTGCTATTATTTTTCTGTATGTAGTCGTAGTATTGTATTTCTGCTCTTCTGTTTGGTAATATGAGTAGTACTTAGCTAGCAGTCAGCCGTAGACTTAACAAGTCATTACATCTTGGCGACAGGTACATTCAAAGCACTTGTGCTACAACTGGTGAGGGATTGTACGAAGGCCTGGACTGGCTGTCCAGCAACATTGCAAGCAAGGTATGCTCACCAATGCCATGATTGCACCTTTTTGCTAGACACTTTCCAAAAACATTTCCATTTGCGACCTCGGTTTCAGTGTTGTTGCTTTACTCACCTTCTGTTTGATGACCCTTGCAGTCCTAAATTTTTAAGCGAGGTTTGGATCATCTAGGAGCTTTTGGATGACGATGGTGCTGGATATCTAGGGTTGGGTTGATATTTTCGTATGTAAGATGTATGCCCTGAGCTCAACAGTTATTGAGCTCTGCTTAAGATTTCACAGTTAAATTGTTTTGTGTAATTTGGGCCTTGAGATGTTTATGAACCAAACAGCTAAAAAGAGTTCAGTTGAGTTAATTGGTTGCCATTACATTATGAGATTCTTTCATGCTCCATAACACTTCAACACCATCACATACCAAACGGCTAAAAAGAGTGTTTACTCACATCAGGATGACACTGTTTTCGCAAATTGCATGGGCACCTCATGGCTGATGGATAAGCTAGCTGATGCTGTTTTGTTGCACGAGAAACACTGTACCACTCCTGATAAGTTTAAGCGAACAGGGCGGCTTATGAGTGCAACGCCTGATAAGTTCAAGCGAACAGGGCTAAGTAATTGATATGTCACTGTTGCCCAAAAGTAACAGACAACCAGCAGAGCAGTGGTTACTGATTGGAGTGAATATTTAGGCCTTGTTTAGATGTCAAAAAAAATTACAAAAAACACTGTTAAAACTCCTGTAACACGTTTCGTTTGTTTATGATAAATATTATCCTACCATAGGGTAATTAGACTCAAAAGAATCGTCTCGCAAAGCATACATCAAAACTGTGTAATTAGTTTTTTTATCTATATTTCATATTCCGAACATATATCTTTTGGTGTATTTAATATAATGTGATGGAGAGAGAGTGAAAAAACTTGGAAGTTGGGTTAGAAATTTTAGCCATCTAAACAAGGCCTAGTTATAATGAAGACGTTCAAAAATATTAGATGCCTCAGAGGCAGGGCCAACACAAGACGAAAACCCCAAACGGGGTTAATTTTGCAAGCCAGAGGGGCCAGCCATACTGCCATTTTAATCCATCACTCCGGACACGAATAATTTACGCTATGAGTTCAGCGCCCAACCTACACAGACAGCCACAAATCTATCCACCAAAGTACCAGCTACTGACTATTCCTTGGCGTGGGATTTTACATGATTCTGACGCTTCCTAGCAACAGGGATACACCAATCAAAAAATGCATGCTCAATGTGCAATTGGCATGCAGGATACACCAGGGATTAAATTCAGGCTAAACTACTTGCAATTTGGGTGCAAGACTAATCAGAAGTTACTTCTGCCGCTGCGGATATCAGTGATGCTGACTGGATCTTTCCGGCAAACTCCAGCCTCATCAGAATTACTCCCCTGGTTGTCAAAGAGATACAGCATGCTTGAATAATAAGTTTAGGTAAACGATAAGGCAATGAATTGGAACCAGCTGCACGCTTTTATTAAAGCACCGAAGCCTAGCTTACCTCGAGCGTCGAGACTGGATAGATATATCTTTAACTTTGATTCTGTTCACGGTGCCACTCTGGCTAACTAAAACAACCTGCTCGTCACTTTCACCGTCTTCTGCCATTGAATCCACAGGCAAAATAGCATAAATATGCGGAATAAAACAAATCAGAAAAATAGAAAGGATAAACAGGTTCAGAAATGATACCAGTGAGTGAAAGACCAGCAACAAATACAGCGGCTAAACGACAATCTTCTGGAAGCTGCAAAACAATACCAAATCGAACAGGTTAAATGCACCCAAAGTTAAAAAGTACACGTTCCTAAACTCTGCTGTATGTACATAATGCATCATTATAAGAATTCAGTTTTAAAGCCAAAAGCACTGAATGTTAGAATATTTCTGAAGAATATATAAACGTCTGGTAGCAGAAACTGATGATCAAAAGCTGAACATACCTTGTAGCCGTGCAAGCCTACAGCATTGAATTTTGATTGCCGGAAAGCATTGAGGGGCACCCGTTTCCCAATACCGTTTTCAGCTATGAAAAGCAACCATGGAGGACTCAAATCTCTGACCCTGGAGCAGCCGTCCATAACATAAAGACAAACTAGTTAGCAATGGAATACAGGGACTACCTAAACTGAGAAGATACATTAACAAATATGGCTTGGAAACAGAATAGTGCACATGAAGTTTAATGGACAGTAAACCAATTCTGAGGGAACCAAAAGGTCGGTTTCAGGATTATGGTATATGAAAACTATGGCTACATTATCAAATCATCTAACCGCTCCTAGTTGCAAAGGGATCACCCAGACGATAGCCCTGTTTGGGACAACTTATTGCTGTTTAAACAAGGCTCTCTTTGGCTTGTAGCCGCAGCATGCCGCACGGAAAGTGTGGCGTCCTTCCCTATTATGTTTCTGCGCCAACTCTCGCCAAATGTGTGACGCTCATTTTCATTGCCAGAGGCGCGGCGCGACAGCGTGCGGCAGGAGCCAAACAAGCCCTTTGTGCGACTGCGCGGTCTAAGAAAGCTGGACGAAAAGCAGTCTGTTTGGGGGCGCTCAAGTTGCTTTTCCCCATCATAAGCAGTCGAGAATCTGCTCCAGACAGGGCCAATTAGTCATGATTAGCTGCCGACCAGGTCGATTAGTCAACCCTAGTTGGTCCTAGTTGTCCTGTATATATCAGGAGTTTTATATTATATATATACTATATCAACCCTGTAAAGCAAGCGTCAAGAGAAGTTGGAATAGATGACCTTTATGATGCACTGCTGAATTTGGGAGGTACATAGTTTTATCATTAGATTTGCTGTCATCAAAGGTAAGTTGCTACTACAAACAGAACAATAACATCGAGCTCATCTTGGCAATCCCTTAGATGTGGATTGCTGAAGGCTGCAGCAGAGGCTGCATCACTGGTAGTATATTTCCAATGCTCCAAAAATACCTCATATCCAAACAGTGCCTCCTTTTCTTTTTTACAAACCCAAACTACAGTACCAATTACTAACCAGTCCCAAACTATAGATGGAATTACCTGCTGTCATATCTTTCAGGCATTTTGTGCACCGTTGCTGGAATTATGTCCATGGCTGCCATCTTATCGCCCTCTCTCAGCTTCATGGCACAGACACCCCTGGTATTCCTTCCAAGGGCACGAAGCTGATTGAAACATGAATACAAGAATAAAGAAATATAGGTTAATACTGCAACCCAAAATGGCAAGCTCTTTCGCACATATAGGCAACCAAACAAAACTTGAATGGTATAAAAAACTGAACTTACTGAAACTCCAAACATAGTTAAAATATTTATATCAAAACCACTTGTAAGATGAAAGCAAAATTGTACTTCTGTGATAATGGTTTTATTCGCAGGAGTTACACTGAGATATGAAATCTGCTAGCGGTTCCCATTGAGTACACATAACAAACAATTACCTTTACAATCAATATATCAACACCAACATGTGTGTTTGTACCATACCTTAGCACATGAGTTGACAATAACCCTCCCTTTCTGTGAAGCCAATGCAACCAGGTCATCATTGCCACAACGACGGACCCACTTAAGCTCATCACCAGGAACCTAACATTTAGTAGTTAATGAATAAAAAAATGTTATATCACATTTTAATGATGACGTGGTATGTGTAAGAAATGCAAGCAAATGAGATGGTATACCAGTTGAATTGATATGATACCACTGGATCTGATTGATGAGAAGGCATTAAGAGGTACTTTCTTAATATAGCCATTAACGGTGAGCATCACTAGACATTGGTCCTCGCCAAATTCACTCACAGGAATGATGGAGGTTATGCGCTCTCCATCAGATAAAGATAGCAGCTAAAATAAGAATGAAGTAGCAAATGTTAGCATATCGCCTGCTATGCTTCATTAGTCCAAGTTAATATTCCCCTAATATTTATCACTGCACCTGTACCAACGGAGTCCCAGTAGCAGTTCTAGTACATTCTGGTATCTTATAAGCACGTGCTGAGTATACAATTCCCTTGTCACTGAAATTAAACACCATTACATTATATGAGAATAGAGCAGTGAATACATGCCCACTATTAGTACAAGAAGTCCAAGCGGGCAGCTTCAAAAGAAACAAGTAAATTCCTGAAGTACTTTTATAGGTTCAAACAAGCTTTCTACTTCCTTCGATAGTAAATATAAGTCCACTTAGGTCAGTCCTGAGTCACTTTGACCATTAGCATATTAAAAATTTATATATATTGACAACATGAGATGGAAATTATTAGATTCCTTATAAAAATACTTTCATAATATATATTTTTAATTTAAGATGAAGAATATAGATACTGCTTGTCAAAGTTTGACTTAGGATAAACTTAGATGAACTTATATCTGTGATGGGAGGAAGTCGACATATTATCTAAAAAAATGTAGTCCTTAAAAGCAAAGAATTCTCAAAGATGCTAAAAGATTTACTCATTCCACGTTCACATACCTGAAATAAAGAACATAGTCATGTGTCTGGCAAACAATGAAATCTGATGTGCTGTCATTCAGTCGCATCTTTCCAACAGACTTTCCTATGGTTCCACGCGATGTTGTAAACTGAATGTGTTGGGGTTCATTCGCTTAGCATAGCCTTTCTCACTAAGAATCTTCTTGATGTTTACCCATGTGACGAGAGGTAGAAAAAATGGGGTAACCGAGTGAGGATAAAACTATATATTGGATAATTAGAAAGAAAGTAGGAATAGAGAATTGAACGCACCAAAAGCATTTCCTCGTTAGGGATAATATCAATATCATCAACTTCACTGCTAACTGAGTCATCTATCAAAGAACGGCGTGGTGTAGAAAACTTGTTTTTCAAATCAGCAGCTTCTTGTTGTATAAGCTAAAACGTCAGAGAGAACAGTTAGTACCTGCGCAATAAGATAGAAATGCAAAGGAAGCTAATACGGATATACTCTAGAACTTATAATCACAAGTGTGAGATTTCAAGCAGTTAAACATAAAAACTAGAAAGGTATTGTTGACATCAAGATCCTCGGATAAAGAAAAAATATACACTCAAGACATAGCAGCAAAAACATTGGTTCATAACCAGTTTTTTTCCTCTATAAAAGCACTGCATTGATATCAATTAATGAAACATACTGTATTATTATTTAATTTATTTAAATCAGCAATGGAGTCACATACTCCTTGTGTCAAGACAAATTCTAATAGGAGAAAGCTAAAAGTTTGGACAAAATTTGATGAGACAAACATGATTTGCCCATGCATCCAGAGCCTGGCGGTTACAGTCTACAGTCAGAGATAATGGGAAAACAACCAATTTTATTGCCGAGTACCATGTCCCATGTCCTGTCAAATTATAGCAATTCTATACCAAAATTGCACAAAGTATAGACCCGTGTAAAAGCATTTGCAATCCTCCAATTCTTAGGAAAGAAGTTCAAACAGTTCAGAACATAACATGACATATGCACCGTAACTTAAACTAGTGTCACATGAATTATGAACATACAGCAGATCCCATAAATATGAAAAAAATGTAAAACCTGGAAGATAAGTTCCTTGCTTGACAGAAGCTCATTCAACTTAGAAATTTCCTCTGACAAGGTATTAGCTTCATCCACAAATTTCTTCCGCTGCAAAAAGCAGAGGTCTGTTTAGCTCCTTCATGTAGGATAAAGGAATTGAGTATAATCAAATAACTGTGAACACAATAACATTCAAATGTAGAAACCTCAAGGGAAGTAAGCTTCTTTAGTGTGATATCCAAAAGAGCTTCAGCTTGTTTCTCAGACAGATCAAATTCTGCACATGAACAGGTTAAACATATGAAACAAATCTATTGTACATAATTTTTATATCTCGCTTTCATCAAGTTTGGGTTTAGGATCAAATTCTTTAGGGAAGCAAGATCTAATGTCCAAGGCACATTGTATGGCAAACTCTGCAGCTTTAGATTGTCCATAGTTATAGGAAATTGTTGCTTGAGTCCATCATGGAATATCGAGGATTTAAGATTCTTCAAACAATTTGCTTCATTAGAGCAGAGTTATGGTAAGTACCATAGCACTAAGTCACTCACATGCTAAGTCAATGCGTTTTAGGAGAAGCTGACCCAGAAGTACAGGACGGTAAGAAGCATAGAAACTTAAGAGTTAAGACAGTCCAAATTACAACATATAGAGACTGTCTACTACACTTATTTCATGTAATGATCAGCATAGTAGCTAAATCAGACAAAACATGTCATAATAGAGCGAAAAAAAATGTTACCCTTGACTAGAGCTCCTGTCGCCGCAGTGTGATTTGATGTTTCTCGTATTATTTGAATCACGGCATCCAGATTGTCCAGACCGATAACAATTCCCTGCAAGAAGTAAATTAATCGTCGACCTCTTAACATCCAAAGAAGCTAACCAACCTAAATCAAGTTACCTCCACGATATGTTTTCCTTTCTAGAGCTTGTGAAAGCTTATATCTTGCACGCCTTTCAATTACAGAGCATCGGAAGTCAAGGAACGCCTGAAGCAGAATGAAGAGTTGGAAATTAAATCTCATGTTCATAAAGAGTCAATGTCATTATGCAAGTAATCATAGACATTGTATACAAGAAATGTAACTTAAGGATACAAAATGTTAAATGCACACATAAGTGGTAAGGGCTATGTTGTTGTTGTTGTATAAGTGGTAAGGGCTATGGCATTAGTGTGCAGATGTCAACCTAAATTATATATCGAAGTACACTCTTGTTAGCATTAGCAACATGAAATTATATATTGATAGAGGCTCAGCTGATTCCATCAGTACTGTGGTCCTTGCTATTAACTATTAGGGAGTATACAGGTGACACATAAACATCCCTTGCAGTTAATACTCAGCTGAAAGCCTGGTATCTAATAATGAAATGTAGTTAATATTGGAAATGGCTACTTGGGCCTTCCATAAATGCATCCAAAAGAAGTGGCATAAACACCTATTATTGCAAGACATTTTAGCAGCGAGATGGTAGCTCCTCAACAGACTGGTGATAGCTAGCAACATTTTTTTTTTCTTTATAAAGAAGAATCCTGAACATCTAATCTGATCCCTCAACAAATCCATGTATATAAGGATGCTCAATGCTAGTTATTCTTAAAGTATCTTATGTGTTTTATGTCCTTTAATCAGTTAAAACAAGCGTCATATCATATATAGCATATTAGCATGCAGCTTGTAAATCAATGTTTCACGAAAGCAAAACATAATAAGAATAACAATAATAAATAAATTACGCAACAGCACCTGAAGAATTTCCTTCAGTCCCATCAGTTTTGGCTGCCCATCAAGTATACTGAACAGATAAGAAGAATAAAACAGACATGAGATTCGAAAATGCAATTTTTTTCTTGTCCTATATTGCAATGCTAACAATATACTCCCTCTGTACAGAAAAGAATGGAAGTCTTGCTTCCCGAGAAGTCAAACAATTGCAAGATTTGACCAAATATATACAAAAAAAGTTACTAATATTTATGATGTCAAATATGTATCACTAGATTAATTCTGCAATATATTTGCATATGAACCAATCAAAAGATATTATTGATAATATCCCCTATAAATCTAATCAAACTCAGGACTGTTTGACTCCTCGAGAAACGAGATTTACAATCTTTTTGGGATGGAGAAAGTAAGATCTAACTAATGCAAAATCAGCTCAATGATGCAGATCAGCATCTAAGATATTTGACTCCTTGAGAAACGAGATTTTTTTTTTTTTGGGGGGGGGGGATGGAGAAAGTAAAATCTAATTAATGCAATCACTTCAACTACAAGACCATGAGCAGCTCAAAGACCATCTAAGTATTTTGCATGCTTCATCAAGTATGCATATTTGATCAAGGGTTTGGTAATCCCAGCTTGAAAAGTCAAAAAGAAAGCATTGAAACATTTTCTATTTCTGAACAGCTGAACTCCAAAATTTAGTTTTGTTCAGAGAGCACCAATTTGAATGGTATTCACAACATGTAGGATTTGTGACTACCCAGCCAAGCCAACAAATTGGCAAGCCAAGCTATGCCTTCATGACCCCCCCCCCAACCCCCCCCCCCAAACGCACACAGTGTGCCTTCATCCAAACACAACCTTGAGTAACCTTTAGTTGTTCCTTTGTCCATATTAATTCAAGCATTCTACATTAGGATAGTAACAAAATGAGTAACGTGTTTTCCTATTTGCTGTAAAATACACTAAGTGTAATGAAATTAATAAAATTGTAGAAATGGCTTAAGCATTCAAGACTACCCCAACTTGCTTAGGGCCCTTTGTGGTTTTCTTTGATTGTGAAGGCTTTGTTATCATTGTTGTACAGAAATGGCTTAAGGCTTTAAGCATACTTACGCCACCATGTTGCAGCTAAAGCTAGACTGCAGAGCTGTATGACGATACAGGTTGTTCAGGACAATGGCAGGATCTGCACTTCTTTTCAGCTGGAGCAGTGTACAAGGAAAATAAGTATTCGCATAAAAAAAGTTAAAAACCCTAGACTCTGCATAGAAATAAAAGATGGTGGTGCGAACCTCAATTACTACGCATTCCAGTGCGGTCACTTTCATCCCTAATATCACTTATACCTTCCAATACCTGCACATAAGAACACAACAATTGTAGGAAATCATGTTTCCATCATGGCGCTAGCTAGAAATATCAAATTTATCACAGAATTGACCCAGGTTAAGACCAACCAGAAAACTAAGTCTGCTCCAGATAAACTTACCTTATCTTCAACGAGTTCAGCTATTTTCTGTACAAGAGTGGCTTTGTTCGCTTGGTATGGAATCTGTGCGGAAAATTAGTAAGTACATGCCTTTGTGCAACTAAGTAGGTATAGATTTGCCAAACAAACAAACAACAGTACAGATGTCAGACACTATTCCAAAAACAAAATCTGTAACTCATACCTCTTTAATAATAATAGCTGTGCGTTTGCTTTTCTCGTCTATTGTTTCGATCTCAGTCTTTCCCCTCACGACAATGCGCCACGTCCAGATTTATATGCTTCCAAAATACTATTTAAGAGGGGGCAAGGTAGTGAGGTGGAGGTGGGTACACAAGTTAGCACAGAAGTCAAAGACAACAAGACCAAAAGAAAAAGGGATTAAATACCCTTGAGTTCCAAGGATTGTTCCTCCTGTAGGGAAGTCAGGACCAGGCATGCGTTCCAGTAGTTCATGGAGCTTTCAAATGCAAGAAATAGAACACAAAAGTGAAGTTAAGATTATGAGATATCTACAGACTCAGAAGAAAAAAGAATTTAACACTTACAAGTTACAATGTCTAATTCATTTATTTTAAGTAACACAACTGGACGAGTTCAGCTCAAGCGTTAATCATATTCCATATGGCCTAGTCATCTCATCTAGGGAGCTAGCAAACCACACGATGATATTATTGTTCTCCTATCTATTTTAACAGTTAACAAAATAATTCCAATGATTATGCAACAAAGCGTCAAATTCCTAGTGATCATTTGCACATGCTAAGATCTTGTTCTTCCTTGCTTCATATTGTATTTGTTGACAATTGTCTGAGGGGAAAATTATCAGCTGAGCTGTTGACACACATACAACGCATGCAAACAAAAATGGGTAGGTAATATAAGATAATTATATATGAAGCATGATGATATTAAAAGATAGAAAACCGAATGGAGGGAGTGGTATACTACTCACTGTAGCTTCAGGGTTTTGAATAATAACAGACAGCACATCAACAAGCTCCCCAAGATTATGAGGAGGAATATTTGTTGCCATTCCAACCTGAACAAATTAAATAAACATTAGAAAGAATTTCATTTTTGTACACAAGTAAATACCAGATTAGTGGCCCTGTTCTCTTAGCTTATAAGCCACTGCGGCTACAGCTTTTGCTGCTTTTTAAAACCTGACGAGAACTGTTCACTGTGCTGGGGCAGCGCAGCCACAGCGGCTGCCAGCTGTTCGAATGACCCTAGTATCACTTGTGTAATAAATTAATTAAATAAATAAGAGCTCGTACGGCAATCCCAGAAGAACCATTCAACAACAAGGATGGGACGCGAGCTGGCAGCAGAGATGGCTCCTTCTGTGAGTTATCAAAGTTCGGCACAAAGTCAACCTGTCAAAGAACAAGCAGCAGCATGGAAAGGATGAGAAAAAGGAAGAGCACCGCACTCACGTAACAACCACATAAATAGATTCACATAAGAGAAGCGAGTGAAAAGATATACCGTGTTCAGTTCCAGATCAGTCAAGAACATGGCTTCTGCTAACGACTGCAACACAACAAGAATGTCATTCAACAGGAAAGCAATCATAGTTGACAGATAGGCAGTGTAAATATCATTTTGATAAATTCAGATTCATTTATTTCAAGTGGTTAAAAGGCAATAGTGCTTAGTAAGAACAATAAGAAGTGTTTATTCCCATAAAAACATGTAGTGCTTAGCGTGAATTCGAAAAATTGTGCTCAGTAGGGATGAATGCAGTACGAAATCAATAAATGGTTTTGGGTGTCCTTCACAACATGTAGTTCAGTAGGGACGAATGTACATAATGAACAAACTTAACAGTTACAAATTAAAGTGTAACAAAATATTCCAAGCATTTTTGTGCAAATAAAATATTTAGGATGTACATGTGTTAATAAAATTTGATTTAACCAAACCTACATCCAAGCGGCACTCCGTGTATCGCATAGCAGCAGGAGGGTCTGCATCTACTGAGCCAAAGTTTCCATGTCCTTGAACAAGGGGGTACCTCATGGAAAAATCCTGAAAGAACATTAGATAAAAGAAACTTGTAGTTTACAGAAAATGTGCAAAACAGACATAACTTAACTGCAGAATGGATATGTGAAAACCCAAGTAGGAACATTTTACAATAATTGAGCACAAACAAACATTAGGGCAGCTCCAACAAGTCCACCTCAGCTAGCTCATAGAAGTCCACCACAACATTTTGCTTACTTGGAAGAGAGAAGAGGGAGAAAAAGAGGAGCTAGCTCTTGTTTCTCGTCTAGCAAAGGCGAGATTTACGAGATGCTCGTGTGGGCCTGCCATCTCTGTTCCTCACTTTTTCTCTTGCTTCTCTCTCCATCTACGCATGGCTCTTTTCTCCGTTGAACACGCAAGGCGCACAGAAAGTAGTCAGTGAGAAGGGAAGTAGCCTCGCCCGGCGGCAGAGCTCTGGCGTGGCAGTGGTCGGTGCGCTGCACGCGCATGGCACTCCGGTGCGCGCAGAAGAGTTCTGGTGCAGAGAACGCGCGGCAGCACTCCATCTCAAAGTATGTGCAGCAGCAGCGGCGTGAGGGCAGGCTGAGGAAGTGGACAAAGGTGGGTGGGGAAGACAAGGGATGGGACCCGCGATGATGAGTTAAGAGCTAGACTGTTGGATTGATTATCTCTTGTATTAACTTAAAATGATGTGGCAAAATATAAGCTAAGGCCTTGTTTGGATACACGTATTCATCCCAATCCACACATGTTGGAGTGGATTGGAATGGAACTTGGTTTAATTACACTCCAATCCACTCCAACACATGTGTATTGAAGTGGATACACATGCATCCAAACAAGGCCTAACGTTCTAGCTCAACCGTTGAGGGCACCTTTAAGGAAAGCTGGAATGCAAATGTAGTAAACAACAGTTTGCCCCAATAATAATGATCAGCAAAAATATAAATGCTTTATTTTAGTACAACTGCCACATGCAATGTTATTTTCAGATTAAATAATATGGTGACAACAAGCATATACTAAGAGCCTAGATAACAATGTAGTGACTCATTAATCAGATAGCATTCATAATATTTTTACCTGAGCCATTCTAACCAAGCTTTCATATACAGCAGTATCTCCATGTGGATGAAACTTACCTAGTACCTGAAAAATTAAGGGGAAAATAGACAATGAAACATCAAATAGGAAGAATGGTATCACCCAAAGCTGCATCATCAAACAAAATCATAGCCAATTGGTACAAATTCCTGCTTGCATACCTCACCAACAACTCTGGCACATTTTCTGAATGGCCTACGAGACGCAAGGCCCATCTCATGCATCGCATAGCTGCAGACAGGTTTTAGAAATCACCCAAATTGGATGGGACAAGGTTAGTAAAAGGAGTACAAGGGAAGTATGATACTTAAACAGTTATACGGATAGAGTTGTAATATGCCCAAAAAATTTCTATGAAATTGGAAGTTTCTTGACAATAAGTCCTTTAGATAACAATGATAAGTAATAGGGGAAGACAGACAGATGCTAAATAAACATGAGAATATTTCAGATAAGGTTACATCCATAAACAAATGCAGGTCATAACAGCTACTCTGCTTCGTTGAGAAGGGCAGTGTAAGACCAGATAAGACTTTCCAGACAAACTTCATATGAAGTAGTTATTTGCCAAGCTGAAAACAAGTCACGGCAAATAGGCATTTTGGAAATAAGGATTTTTACAGGGAAAATATATTGTTCCCATGGAACTCCCAGATTTCAAATGAGGCATAGGCAAGTTGACAACATTACATCGGCCAAAAGGGCAACTCTTATACAAGGTGAGCAGTATCCATGTATAACTAGTAAATACCTTGAACAACTAAGATATTTCATAACCATCCATCAAACAATCATTGTAATAGCTATATTATGGGCTGTAACTGTAGCAATTTGTGCACACTACTTGCCCCCCTATTCCAAATCCATGTCATAAGAAGTTTTCCATTCTTCAAACAAACACAATGTAGCATTTATGCAGTCTGTACAACTCAATAGCACTCAATAGCTTACCTTATCGGCTATTTCCAACTACAACTCAATAGCTTATCGGATATTCCATACTCCACACATAAACTAGCTTATAAACAGAAAGGAACACGCATGGAACTAGGAACGCGGAGAGGAGAAGGCGAGAGCTCACAGTATCCTGCGGTGCACGGGCTTGAGGCCGTCACGGACGTCGGGGAGCGCACGGCCGAGCAGCACGGACATGGCGTACGACATGTAGGCCTGCGTGGCCTCCTTGTGCAGTTCTACGGGCAGAATCCGCTCCTTGACCGCCACTTCACCTCCGCCGCCGTCCCCGTCGCCGGCCGCCGCGGCGCGCCCATCTCCGCCACGGTTGCGGCGTCGCGAGCGTAGGGTGCGCACGGGCCGCGAGGAGAAGGACGCGGGACTGGGGGACGAGACGGCGAGGAGGCGGAGGGCGGCGGCGGGTGCTGTGGCGGCCGCGACGCGGCGACGGGAAGCGGCGCCGAGGATGGAGGCGGAAGGGCCGAGGAGGGCGCGGGAGCGGGAGGCGGAGCGCGGCGGAGAGGGCCATCGCTTCGCCGGGTGCAGCGTGGAGGCTACTGCCGCATTGGGGGAGAGAATGACGGAGGCGGAGGTGGGGTTTTGCGAGGGGTTTTGGATGGGGATGGCAGGGGCAGACCGGCTGGGGGTCTGGAGCGCGAGAGAGACGGCGTAGTGTTTTTAGGGGAAAGGGACACGGGGGCGCAGAGCACGGGATAGAGGAACGCGGCGGCCGGTGCGTGACAGGCGTGGGTGTGTGATCCGACGGCTCATGATGCTCGCTCGCTCCAGCAGAAAGCCAGAGGACGGGGGTCGCCGTGGGTCTGCGGTCGGCTTGCGGACGGGTTCCGTTTGGGCCGGGCCTCTTAACAACCTAGGCCGAATCCCTCTGGGCCAAGATTTTGGATGCTGCTGCGTCAGAATGGTTTGTTCAGTTGTTCGTTCACACCAACAAAAAAAAAAAAAAAAAAAAGTTGTTCGTTCACACTTCACGGCACAAAAGCAGTTTTTTTCGGTTTGGTGTATGTCTGCAAAAACTGTACCAAACGGTGTGTAGAAAAATGACCTCACCATCGAAGCCATGTAAGGCCGAGCCCAACGCTCCACCTGGCTATATGCCCTAGCCTCCACGTTTGCACCATGCGTCCGAATCAACTCGGTTGTTCGCCTCGCAGCATGTCAGAGGAGCTTGCAGAAGCAGCGGCTCCTTGATCTGACAAAAGCACAAGGCCACCATTCGAACGCGCGTTGTGAGGCACCACCAGAGCGAGCGTTGCAGCCAAAGTGCAGGTTGCTGACGTTTTTTGCTGAGCGTTCCAGCATACGGATGGAACTGATCAGTAAAGTGACGTTTGCAAGGCTATTAGCCTGCGTTGCAAAGTTAGTCTCCTGCATGTCTGCCTTGACTAATTTTTTTTTGAGACCAACGCTGATAGATGCCTCCATTGGTGCTGCCCTAAGGCCAAGCCCAACGCGGGCAGCACGTAACTAGTGGTCTCAACGACACGTATATAATTTCAGGCTGAGGCTGTTAAGTGCGGTAAAATTTCCAACGCTGTCGTAGCTTCAAGCGTGGTTTGGAGGTACACACAAAAAACGACGATGATGCGGAAATGGCGTGCGCCCGGGCATTCTTTAGTGGTTTGGAGGCCACGGTGCGTGCTCGAATGAGAGCTTACGCTGCGTGTCGGACCGAGGCGGTCGGCACCTTCTGCGAGGAACCTTTGCCGCTCTGCAAGCACCCAAGCGAGTTGAGGTGAATGATGTGTCGGCGGGTATACTTGGAGCCCACGGTACGTAGGAGCGTTGGGCTTGGCCTAAGAAGCCATAGCTGCAATGCCTAAAAAGCTGAAACACAATTATGGCGCCTTCAGAGAAGAAATTGAGAGAAACAGATCTGCCAAGCTCTTTTATTTAAAGGTTTTAGCTTCTTCAAAAAATGCTACTTCGCCAGAAGAGAAACCTTATCATATTCCATCATCTATGGAGCATTAAACATTACGCAAAGGCTTACCGTGATCATTATACTGAAACAAAAAGGAGCCGGGCAACCGGAAACCAACCATTATATTGTTCATATTCAGAAGATCAGAACACGATGTCGTCTACTAAGGCCCTGCAACTCGGGAAAATTTCTCTATTCCTGTGTTTTCCCGTGAAACTGAACCAATTCGTGTGAAATTCTTGCACCATTTCTGTGAAATTCCTGTGTTCTAAGAAGGCCCTAATCGCTCATAATTTGATGGAGCCACTGAACTTAACGCTAATTGCGTAGGCAATGGTATATTCAGGTTGCATCGGTGATGGGCCTATCATATGGATATTAGGTGAGACGCCAGTGAGTTGCAGCTATGGAAGGCAAAGATGCACACATTGCTGTTCGTTAGTGCTACTCAAATTTACTGTTGGTCATGTGAAGAGTGCACCAACACTACACATGGAGTACTTGCAGATTGCAAGTGTTACTAAATTACTTACAATTTCCTTACACATGGATCCATGGAGTAGTCTCGATCCATGGGGTAAACGCAAGCAAACACAAAGGAAATTTCCTTACAATTTCCAAGGGGATGCATTTTGATCTATCTTTATTGGGACCACTGAACACCTTGCTGCGGTTGTTAGGTCGTTCGCTTTGATGAGTACACCCTCAAACAAGAACAGTACTGTACTCCCTGAGTCCGTTAGGATTGTTGTTCGAAAACTGAGAATTGGTGGGGCACAGATTTCAAACGACAAAGACAACGCGATGGAGGGAGTAACTCATAAATAGGTTATCTGTTGAACTATCTTAGCAATTCAGTGATAATTAATTTTATGAACAAAGAAAGGCATATGGATCCCTAAGGAATCAAATATAGTTCATTCCTTAGCCAAACTAGCGCCTGACCAAATTAAAGAAAAAAATACTAATATTCTAACAACAAAATTAAGTTTATTGTGAAAGTACTCCCTCAATCTCAAAAATTTGGTATTATGTATTACGAAACTATTTTGTATAAATTTGGTTAAACTTTGTATTAGTTGACCCGATATTATTTTTTAGATTCCTGTACATCTTACAAGTCAACAAAAAAAGTATTCCCTCTATTTTAAATTATATAGTTCATTTGACTTTTCCTTTATACTAAATTTGATCACAAGTCTTATTCAGAATTTCTATAAAATATTTTTTCTTTTGTTGTGACATGCTTTATTAATAAAAGATTTATAATAATGACTTAATTTTGACTATGTTTGCACAAAATTTTTTAAATAAAATGGTTGATCAAACTTGGGATCTAAAAAATCAAAAGGAACTTAATTTTTAGTTAAAAAATCTATAAAAATGTATTTTTCCTATGTCTCTGTCGCGATGCGTGAGGCGCCGCCAGGCGACACGCGTCGCCTCCTCCTCGTCGTGCGGCGTGGGCGTCGGGTGAAGCGTCGCGGCGGGTTCGATTGGTGTTAACGGGTTCGATAGGTGTTGTGTGGAGTACCCGTTCTTGTAGCGTTTATATGTGTCCCAGTCGGTGACTCGTTCACCGTCTCGCTTTTCACTCTCTCCCATTCTCCGCGTCCCCCATTTCTCTTGGGGGAGGCGACTCGACGGCGACAGCGTCGGCGACTCGGGCGGCTTGTTGTTGAGGGGCCGGCGACCCGGCACGAGGGCGGGCGGCGGCCCGCGGGGGCGGCGATGGGGTGCGGTTTTCCACGATGGCAGGTCGGGGGCTGGCGGAGAAGGCGAGGGCTATCACGTCGGCGAGTTGTAAGTAGATCTGTTGCGTTTGCCCTATCCGTTGTCTTCCTCTTGTGGCTGGCGGTGATGGTGTTTGGGAGGAGCGCGGGGGCGAACACGGTTGATGGTGTTGTACTTAGGATCTAATTTGTTTTAGTTTGTGATTCCTACTCGGTTTAGGATTAGGGTTTGGTAGCGCTGTTATATGGTTTCGTTCTGGAGTTGTTCAATCAGATTAGGGTTTCCTTGTTGAATCGGCTTATTGTGTAGTCGTTGTTCTAGGGTTTTCTGTTCGTGGTTGGTGTTGTTAGTTTGTTGGCCTAGGGTTTCTGGGCCAAGGAAGTACTCTTGTAGTATCTGATGTAGGAATTTTTTTTTTTTTGAGATGTTTTTTGATGGATGTTGGGGACTTATGAGGCAATCTCTGTTGGTTTCTTGGTTGAGTACATCTATTTATTTATGAGGCAATGCATGTTATCTATTTTGGAGTATAATAGTGAAAGTAGTAGCTTGCTCTCTGGATTTTTAGTTGTAGCAATCTATTCATCTACGTATTGTCAAACTGTTTGCTCTGTTAATGTGGATCTTAGTTGGAATGTCAGTTGCTATGTTGTATTGCTTGTTATCTACAATCTACATTATTGAACTCAAAGCGGATGCTTATTTCAGTTTTAACCTACAATGGATTCTATTACGAAGTTAATTTAGATGTAATCAAAGTTGTATCTTACTAGTGGATTCGATCTTTTTGTCTAGTAAAAAGCATAAAAGCTTACCTTATGTTGTCAAGTTTACCTTTGTCTATTCTTGTGGTGGAAGGGGGGGAGCGGGGTGGTGGGTCTTTGGTGGGGGAGTGAGTGGCCAAAACGATGGGAGGAGGTTGCTAAAACAATTTTTAACTCCTAATTGAGCATGAGCTCTCTTGGTCGGCCCTTAATAGAGCAATCTTGATAGGATATGTATGGTACATGGATAGGGCATCTAGAATACATCTTAGTTGTTTCCACCCTACGCTCTTTGTTATTATAATTTAGTAAGTCGCATGTTTTGTTAGGGTTTGTTACGTAGATATACCAAAGAGAAGCATTTTTATGTCATATGTTGTTGCTTTCTATGTTCTTGCTCTATGTTATCGTATATTATTCGCGGTGAACTATGATTATAGGTCATCTAAAGAATTCCAAACAGAATATTAGAAATTGCAAGTATATAGAACTCCGCAATTGTAGTTACGAGTATATGCAATTTGGTTGTATAAGCTTGTTTATTTGTATTTTGATTTTAGCCTGAAAGCATTAGGTGTTCCCTACAGGGTTGTCTTCAGGTGTTGTTGATAATTATTCCTAAGTGTTATTGAGCTTGGTATTGTCTTCGTTGTGGCCGATTACTCAAAAAGTTATTGAGTTGTTAGCTGTTCAAAGACTTGATCTCAAATTCTTTGTGAAAGGTCTCTATGTAGCTATAGCAATCCAACATTTTTAGTAATTGATTCAGGTTTTGTTTGTAGAGCTGTGCTTTATTCTCCAAGTTGGTCCCTCAATTGCCTACGATGGATACTATTAGTGTTCTGTGTTATGTTTGAAATAGCTATGTTATGTGTTTGGGGCAACTTTGAGTGATTTGGTTCGCTTTATGAGTGAAAGATTAGTTTCAGGAAATTATTGATCTACATTGTATCCTATTAATTGATTCTTACTTGTGGTTTACCATTTCTTGATTGTTTTGACTAGACAATGATGTTGTTTTTGTTGCGAGTTGTTGATTACGGTTTCAAGGTGCGAGGAAGTCAAGGGATAGCTTGCGATTCTTGATTCTGTTGAAGCTGTGTTTGAAAGTAGAGGTATTGCTTTGGTTGAGGTTAGTTCTCAATCCAAAGGTTTTTGGATTAAGGTGGTTGCTTGTTTTGTAATGCTTGTTTATTGTTTGGTGATATAAATGGTATAATATATTTGAACTTGTATTCTGTACCATCTTTGTTTATTTGAATATTTATTGGGTGATACTAGTTTTAGTTGAACTTTGAACTATCGTTTAATCTTAACTAGTGAGTCTGCATTTCATATTAGTGTAACCTTAACTTTGAACTATTTTTTTTTTTTTTTTTTGATTTTGATTTCATATGGAGTAAGGATTGTGAGTATAGTGATAGTGAGTTGAGTTGTGCATTTTATTTTGTAGAGTGGATTGAATTAAAGTATGTAGTGAGAGTGGAAATTTAGGTCTTAGTTATTTTCTTTTAAATTTTTCAGATCTCATTCATACTTTGGAGAGTTTAGATGGATCCAATTGGGTACACACGTGTTAGGAGGGGTCCTTATGGCGATGCCCGTCTGACTCGTCGTTCATGGAGTCATCGTTTTGTCAGACAGCAACCTACTCCAGAGTCTTCAAGTGTCACTCATCCTGCAGCTCCAGATGGAGCAGTTGGTGCTGATGTTCCAGAAGTGCCAATTGTAAGTAGGAAGAGGAAACGTGGTGAGGAAGGTCCTGATGCCAATCCTGAGGCTGCCTATACCTATGGTGACCTCAATAAAGATTGTGCAATATGCTGGGAGAAGCTTTCTTTTCCTTTAGGCGAGGACCCTGAGGTTCCTGAAGAAGTTCTTTGTGAGCAAGTTTGGGCATTGCACTGTGAGCATTACTTCCATAGGACTTGTATTTCTAGTTGGTTTAGGGTGCGTACAAATTGTCCAGTTTGTCGCTTTGAGTATCGTTTGCCTGAGGATGTTCAAACTCAGGAATGAGTCTGTCTTGTGAGAGTTTGAAGTTATATTAGTAGTAGTTGGTTTGTGAGTTGTAAGAGATGATGCTATATTTGGTGTATGTTTAATTGGTATGAAAAGTTTATCATTAACTTTCCAAGTTCCTTTTATTTGCAATCTTTTAATGAGTAAATTGCATATATGTGTTGCTGCAATTATTTATGTTCAAAAATGTAATTTATCTGTGATTGTGCGTGGTGTTGGAGAGCCCTTTTTAAAGTGTTTCTTTTTGGTTATTTGTTGTCTGATTTAAATTTAATTCATTGGCCAGAACCTGATGGAAGGAGAGTCTGCAAATAGAGGGAGGAAGCGTACTCGTTGTGAATTTCGTTCTGGATTAGAGTTAGAAATTGGACGATTGCCTCACAATACATGGAGGTCGCGTCCTCGTTTGAGTCATAACCTCCGCCTAGGCTGCGTGGTTTCTTCAGTGATGAAGAAGAGTCTGGGGGTGCATTCAAACTGTCTTATCCAGAGGATGGAATCAAGGAGGTGGATGTAGTTTGTTCAGTCTGTCAGTGTTATCTGTGGGAGTTTTTTTTGGATTATGGGTATACATTTAGTCAGGTTTTGGCTGAATGTTCACATATGCCTTGCGGTCATATATTCCATGATCAGTGTATATATGATTGGTTTGGTATTAGTGGGAGGCGTACGTGCCCTATGTGCCGTTATAGGCATGGGATAGGGTTCAAGGATCTGTCTGATTATCTGAATGGAAGAGTCGTATAGGGATCGATCTTTGTTTTTAGTTTTATCTACTATGATGTAATCTGACAATATGATTGTGGTTAAGGTTTTATTAAAGTTAATCATTGATCTGCGTTAAATTGTCTTGCAATATATGTTGCTCTTGGAGTTGCATTATGTTACGTGTTGTATTTTGTTTGGTTGATTGGACACCAAATGGAATGTGTTACTGTCATGGGAGTGTTACAAAGGTTTTTTTTTTGTGCGAAAAATGCAAAGCTGAGGCAAATATGGAGGAGTGTGGATATAGGGTTGGATGCATAAGTTCCATAGAGCATGTGTTTGTACTCCAATTCTGTATATTGTGATATTTATTTTCCTTTTGTACTCCAGTTTGTTGTTAGTTCTCTGAACTGGAGGCATGGTTTCTGAGGCTTCAAGTTTGCCAGCTGAATCTGGTAATGATGCCACAGATGATGAGTATGAAATGGAAGAGTCTTCTGAGTATAACAGTGTTGAGGTAGTAAGTTTATTTCCATGAGTATAGTTGGTTATTGTTTTCTTGTCATGAGGTGGTGCTGTAATGTTTTATCTGGATGTTGTTTTGTCCTAATGGTAGGACCTGGATGTTGATGGTGGTGGAGATGTAAATCCTAGTGGTGGTGCGTCTGATGTAAATGCTGCTGAAGCTGCTAGGACGTTGAATTATCTGCAGAAGACTATAGCTGGGGTAAGTATGTTATGTTTATTAGTGATTGTTGGTATCTAGATCCTAGTGCTGCTGACTCTGTTAAAAATCTTGATGGTTCTGATTGTATCTATGTATTATTTGTTAGCAAACATTCTTCTGCTGTTAACTGTTCTTTTATATTACAGTTCTCCAAGTTAATTGAGGGTCAAGGTACATCTAGGCATGCTACAAGGGGTAATAGGCCTATGAGGGGAAGAGGAAGGTCTGGTAGAGGTGGTGGTAGATCAGGGCCTATGTCAGGTGGAACTGGGAGCAGATTTAGTTGCAAATACTTTGCCAGGGACATAGTAGCCAAACTTAGTGATCATCATAAGGAGATTATTGTTGCTAGGGGTTTTGCTTTTCTGTTGGACTATGATGGCTGCTATCCTCCTAGGCATTTTGTGCGAGTGGATTCGCGGACCAAGTTGATTTGAACCGCCATGATATTGTTAGGGGAGACAGATTGATTCCGTACTCTCCCGTCGTGCATTTGTTCTTGGGAGCTCCAGTTGGTGGTGAAGATATTAAGGCCCAGCATAATGACAACACTAAGAAGGAATTCTTGAAGAAAATTGGTAAAGATAGGTTACCTCTTGTCAAGGATTTTGGTACTGAGTTGATGGCTGTTCCTTGCACCCTATCTGATGACAATGTCTTCCGCTACTTCATGGTCCTTGCATTGTCAACTTTCTTATGTTCAAACTCAAGCACCCTCCCGAGCCCACAATATCTTGGTCCTTTGGTTGATGTTGACACCACTAAAGATTGGGACTGGTCCAAGTTTATATTCGAATGGTTGTTCGGTTCAATCTTTAGAAAATACTGGGGAGTTGAGTCGAGGAACAATTGGAGGTTGCATCTACTTTCTAGCCGTAAGTTGTTGCGCGGTGTTTAGTTATATGTTTTGTGGATTGCATGTTTTAGGAACCTTTGTTTATTTTCTTGTGGTTCATTATTTTCAGGGATATTATCTTGATTTTGTTGAGTTTGGCATGCTTCATGAGAAGAATTTGCTGTTTCCTGATAAACTTCCAAGGATGCTTGTTTGGAAGGGTGATATGATTGGGACATTTGCTTCATATGATCGTGTTGCTCATAACATTTATGGAAAGCGCCCGGTTAGTTTCGTATAATCTTTTGCATTACTGTTTGGTAGGTTCAAGTCATGAGTTGCTAAGGTTGAACACCTTTTTCCTTTATAGGTGAAAAGATATCATGAAACTTGCTATGATTCTTACCTGTTACCAGTGGATGCTTCTGTTTCTTTCAAAGAAACTTTGGATGAACGGTGTACTTTCATAAGACCTGCTGTATGTGGTTTCTATATTTATTCTTGTTTGATTTCTTGTTGTTCGATTTGTCCATTACTGTTTGGATGGTAACATATTTGTATTGCAGGATAGAGAAGAAATTTGTGGTCTTTTTGAGAGGCACCATAAGAATTATGGTTACAGACGTCCTGGGTCACTTGTTGGGAAAATTTTCTGTTATATGCATCGTGAACACGGTCGTCAAGCTTCTCCTGAAAATGCTGTGCATGCTTCTGTTTCTGAACAAGTTGGTGCTGAGAGTTCTGCCAAGAGAGATCAGTCTGAACCGCGAGGAAATGCTGATGGTCATGTTGGCCCGAGTGATGGTGTTAATGCAGAGCCTTCTGCAGTTCATGGTACAAGTGCTGAAGATGTATTGGGTGCTGGAGTGATTGGTGGTGGCAGTGAAAGAATTGTAGAAGAGGATGTGTTGGCTGATGGAGGTGTAGTTGGTCCTTCTACTGTTGGTGGTGTAAATGGTTGTCCTACTGGGTCTCAAGCAGCTGAATTCTCTTCAACACAGATCTTAGAGTCGGGTGGTCATGACTCTGTTGGTAATAATGCTGGTGCTGGTGGTAGTGCTTCTGTGGCAACTGTACTTCTAAGCGACACCAACATAAATGTTGATGGTAAATAGAGTGTTATCTTTGTTTTTTTTTTTGTTGTTTTAGTCTATGCGACAAACTTGTGTTTAATATATTGCATTTTGTTTCCTTGCTGCAACAGTTCCTGTAAATCCACTTACTGAACATGATGGAGCAAATATGGTTGATGTGAGAGCAGATGTATCATCTCCATCTGTTCAAAGTGTTCAACATGTTGATTCTGACAGTAGTGCGAGGAGTGGGAAGAGGAAAAGGAACATTACTGTTGCATCAACTAGCATTGCTAGGAGGACTCGGTCTGCAACAGGGACTAGACCTGGGCGCCTCCCTCGTAGTCCTTTAGGACCTGGTGCTTCTTCTGATAATCCTCTAGTTGTTGATGATGCCCAAGTTTGTACTAGGAGAGTTGCAGTGAAGCGCCGGAGGACGAGTGAAAAAGTAATTTATGCATTTCATGTTATAGTTGTTACCCATTTTATTGATTTCTCAAGTAATATCATACTGACGGGCTTATTGTTTGCATTATTTGTTCATTGTTTAGAAGTTGAGTCTCGTAGAGGTTCGGATGTTTGTTGTTGTCGTTAGTCTGCCGCTTTCGACGAGTCCGTTCTCGTGGAAGGTGGATCAACTATTCAATCGGGTTCTCTTTGTTGGGTTAGGAAGTGGTATCCCCTGTTGTGCCTTTGTCCCGATGCAGGTGCTTCTCATGATCTTTGTTAGAAATGCTTCGTTGATCTTATCTTTGCAGGGTTAGAATGTTTTTTTGCTTTCATTGCGAATTATTGTTATGTGCATTGGAATGATATAGGTGTGGTATTTTGGTTTGTTTCTTTTTGTAATTCTGATGTTGTTTAGTAGGCAAGCAACCTGAACATTATGCTTCTAGTGGAAAGAAAAGTGTACCTTACTTCAATAGTCCTAGTATGCCATCGTTTAGACTGCTTGATGATGAAGATGATTTAGGCAATTTTGTTGAAGATGCTGCTTTGAGGCGTCCTGTTGGTTTTGCTGCTGCCAGTACTACTTCTGTGGTAAATGTTCTTTCCTATATGTTTATGTTGACCCTTGTATTTTTTTCATCATAATCTTTAAGATTTCTGAATGCATTTTTTGTTTACGAAGGTTAATGATGCTGCTAATTCAAGTGCAAGTAGTGCTGCCCAAAGACATGTTGCTGTTGATGTTTCCATTGTATGTTATGCCTGCTAAATTTACTATTTGTTTTGTATTAAGAAAAATTCGTATGAAGTATGATAAATTTTTTGTTTGTCTTTTGTGCATGGTCAGTTACAGTCGATGTCTAACTTGAGGCCTCAGCCGTATGCTTCAACTTCTTTCTTGTTTCCTTCGTCGAGTAAGGCGCCATTGCCTCGAGGTGGTTCGACTACAATTGGTGGACGTGGTCAGAGTGAAAGGAATATGAATCAAGGATTACCTCCTCCTCCATTTGTAAGTTTATTAGTCTTTGACATAACTGTTATTGGTATTTTTCTTTTTTGTTTTTTCCCCATTCCTCTAATTTGGTATTTTTTAGGGATACATCTTTTCGAGGAGACTCAACCTGGAAATGATTGTCCGGAGGATGGTGAAGATGTGGAACAATTTGCTATGCCACTTAGCCGCTGTCGATTATCCGGAGAACCCATTGATCCTATTCCTTTGTTTTTCTATGGAAGGATTTGACTGTTTTGATGGAAGAATTTTGAGAAGTTGACTTTGATGCTTTGAACAATTAATATCTTTTGATTGTATATATTGTTAATCTTTGTTGTTAATCTATGTTCTTTGTGACGAATGGTGTATTTATTTTTCCCTGTTACTTGACTACTAACCCGTAGAATTAGGGCGACCACTAACTTATTGGACGGGGAGATATTTCGATTTGTGAATTGTTCCTATATTTAGTTTTTTTTTTTTTATTAAATTGTTTGCGGGGGCCTCCTAGATTTTCTACTCCTATAAAAGATTGTGCCTCTTTCGGTGCTTTTGGTTGGTGCGATGCGCCTTCAAAGTCAATTGGTAGCAATTCCTTTGTATCATCAAGTTCAAATATTGTTGTTCATCGACAAGGCGGCTTGTTCACCTAAGCAAGTACAATAGCGACCCTTATGTTGTTCCTCAACCGAAGGTTAAAATCTCTAGATTGCAAAATGATATGTGTGAAGTCGCTTTGGAATTTGCATCAAGGAAAGAAAATTCAAGGTGATTATGAAATTTATATGACCTTGTATCATTTTATGTTTTCTTTGTTTCATTCTCATTAGGATTTGCTAGTCGCGATTTTGGTCTTTGTTATGCATCTTGTAGCCGTGAATCTAAGATTAGTTATTGTCAAGTTCGGTGCTATTGCTACTATGCGGCCGGGTGTAGTTTTGAGCAAGTTTGTTATGAATGCTCTTTGTAAACTTATGTTCCTAAGGAAGCATCCTAAGATTTCAAGAAGCATTACTTCTTCTCAAAAGTTGGGGTGAGTAATTATGTATTTTTTTCGCATTTCCATTTTGTTTTGTTTTGCGTCCATATCTTCGATAAGATAAATTTTTTTTTTTAGGATTACTTAATTGGGAATCATGGTGAAAATAATTCGTTGGAGGATGAGCTTAAACAACATGCTTACAGATGCTTTGAAGGTGCGAAGTTCTCGCAATGTGGTTGGGGAAAAGTGATGATGTAAGTATTGCAATTACAGTTACCTACCTTAGTTATATGTTTCTTTGTTTAACAATTGATTATATTTGATTATCGCAGCTATATTTTCCTATTCTCGTATCATGGTCGCCGGTATGTTGTCGTTGTGCATCTACAACGGAGGTGGTGTGTTATTTTGGATCCATTAATGGCGCCCAAAGATCGATTTAACTTTCAAAAAAGTAGTTGAAGATGAATTGGTAATTAGCTTTCAATTGTGTATCCCATCTGGAAGTTTAGTAAGGTTGTAATTATTTTTTGTTGTTTCCCCGCAATTTAGATGTACAATCTAAAGGAGTCTGTGGAAAGATGTTGTCAAGATTGATTATGGCTTCCATGGCTACAAAGTGTTTCATGAAACACATATGCCGCAGTTGGATCCTGAGTAAGTCTACTTTTTTCATTCTTTGTTATTTATACATGATGTGGACTTTTCTCGGTACTTGATCCTTTGTTGTTATGCTTGCGTTCAATCAATGATACCGGAATCGTGCTATGATGAACTTGGAGCTATATGATCTTGGTGTCAATATGCACGTAGAAATATGGTTGTCATGATGTTAACAACCTTCGTGCGAAGTATGTTAATGAACCGCCGTTTTGTTCGAGAATGTTGAAGACGTTGGTCCATCATTAGTCAAAGAGGTAGTTTAAGTTGATGCTTAGTGTCCTTAATTATCTTTTTATTTAGATGGTTTTGAATCTTTTTTTTTATTTTCTTTCATTTACGGGAGTATGCAAGAATTTATGGGAATTTCGCTTGATCGCTATCATTGATTCCGAGGCTATTACCTTGGTGCGTAATGTGGTATTGAGAAGGTTCATATGATCTGTGTTACTTTCTTTACTATACAGCCAGGACTCGTGGGAATTGGATGTTGATGTGTATTTATGGTTTCTAATTTGCAATGTCCCGTGATACAATTTGCAATGTGTTTTCAATGCAATTTCGTGTTCATAATATGCAATTTTATTTTTCCTTGGTAATCATGTGTTATAATCTTGTCATATCTTGTTTATTTTTTAACAAAAAGTTTTTAAATCCGCCTATGAATGGTTCACGAAAAGTGTCCCATAGTAGCAGGTCCCAAGCCCCTGAAAGGATGAGGGAAGACTTGTTTTATTGTTGTTTTCAGGCACCAATACTTTGTTTTGATTGATTTGTACGGGGAAGGATGAAAAATATGTTCATGTTTGGTAGAAAACTGTTGATTCTATGGAGTTTATGGTGAGGACATGTGGATTACATGATTGTTACAATTGAATATCATATTATTTTGCAATGTGAATATAACTATATCTTTATCTGTTAGTTTGGCTACTTGAGTTGTTTCATGTGGCTGACATCTTATATGTAAATTTATATTATCACTGCAGTAAGCTTTGGGAATGTTCTTTTTTTATTGATTGCGTTGGAAATGGATGGTTTTTATTACTTGGTTTAGATAGCATGAATCTTGGTTTGACCATTTCCTTTTAATTGGATAAGGCAATATTTCTATAATTTGTGGTACCTATAGAAAGGTGTTTGTCTTGTAATTATGTTGTCCCCTTATGTTGTAGGGTAGTGAAATATATTTTAAAATCTCTGTCATTCCTATAGAAAATTTGGGTGAGGGTATACAAAGATTTAGTTGCGCCTCGATCTTCTTTGGAACTCTGGTGAACCTTAGCGCTTGTATGGGTGGTGGGTGGTGGGGGGGAAGTGTGTGGTCAAACAATGTGATGATGTTTGTAAAACAAGTTTTAACTCCGCCTACGGTGTGGTTTTAATTGTCACATCGTAGCGGGTCCCAAGCCCCGGTAAAGGAGGAGGGGAAACTTTTTTTTTTTTGTTTTGTTTCCCAACTTTTGCTTTTGATTTGGTTTTTTTAAAAAGCATCTTGATTTGGCTTTTTCTTGATACTTTCCTATTTGAACATTTTTTTTTTTTTAAAAACAATAGTGTTAATTTTACATTTTAAACTGAAAGTATGATTGTTTGATTCTATTGGAATTTGTAGAGATCTATGATTTGGTCTATGGTGGTCTGTCCTCATCTCCTTTTTTCGGTCCTAAATTTGATCATTTGAAGTCAAAGTTTATTCCTTGAATTCGAAATTTTAACACATAATGCTATATGTGCTTTGTCAAATTCTTGCCATAATAGGTAATGATTTCACTAATAATGGTTATGCTTTTTGTCTACTTTCTTTCAATATTGACTGATAATACTTTCATTTGTGCTTCTCTGAGAAAGATTGGATTGTCTCTAGGTCGAGTTTCTTGTACATATTGGGGTCTTGGTGAAACTTTCAAGTTAGGTGGTAAAGTGGATAAAATTATAATGGTGCATTTTGCTATCATCTATATTGCCTTCCATTTGGACATCCATCTCTGTCAAACCTGTCATTACTTCTTTTCCTCTTTGTTTCGGTAAGTTATTACTACTTTGTTGTTTATGAAATGGAAAAGAGATTACTACTTTATTGTTTCTGAATTGCACAATACATTTGATTACTTATTTTGTAACCTTTTAGGACATTCTTCAAAAAGATCATGATGATCTTGGTGTTGGTGTGATGACGAAGGCTTTCAAGCGTTGTGAGGATGATGATCCACTTGATTGCTACGCGGGGGTGTGTTATACTTTTGTATCCTTTTCGAATTGATTTGAATTTGTGAATGTGTTAATAACCTAATAACCGCTTGTAATGTTTTGTTTACAGCTGTATTTCCCTACTTTATATGAGGACCATTGGTTTGTTTTTGTTGTCGATAACAAAAAAGAAGAAGTTTGTTTTCTTGGACTCGTTTTATACGGAGGATTTTTTGTTACCAAAGAATATATGAGTTCAAAAATGGTAACTTCTACCTCCTACCTTTACTTTCTTGTTTTAATTTTTTGATTGATTTGATTCTTAATGTAATTAGTCTATATTTTGCAGATACCAGAGTTCAAGTTTTGGTGGAATAAACTTGTAAAGTATGATATGAGTTTCAATGACTATGAAGTTCTATATCCTATTGTTCGAGGCATACTCCTTATGATGAGTATGTGTTTCATTTTATTTCCTATTGTTTATAAATGTATTCATGTACTAGTAGTTGTTTGTTTATTATGAAATGGTTTATGCAAATCTTCGATTCTCGTATTTATTCAATGATGTTTATTGAGCATTGGTCGATCCAAGAGATAAATTGTGTTCTCTGCTCAAGTAGTTTCGACATTGGTAAAATCCGAGTCAAATTGTGTCATGCAATGTTGGCTAATCCTAAGAACAAGGCTGATAAGAAGTTATTGAATGAGTATATTCGGGATGAGGTATTGTTAGTACTTGTCTATGTTTAGTTTATAAGTTTTATATAACCGCATTAGGTCATTATGTGCCTGTGTTTGTAGGTTCATCGAAATAAATGTTTTGAACCGGAGTTGATTTTATGGGCATTAGTAATATGCCGATTAGGCAAATGTAATAATTGAAAATTCGAAGTTGAATATTGTAATTTTTTGTGTAAGGTTTGAACTTTTTTTTTTATCTTTTTTTTTTTTTGGCACATTGAGGGGAATTATCTACATTGCTTAGTAATTTTGCAAATTTGGGATAATGAAAATTACTATTTTGTGGTACCGCAATAAAATAGAACTTTGTTTTTTGCAATATGACATTGGATTTTTGTAACCTATTCTCTCTCATTTGTATTAGGCGTATACTTATGGTTTTTTGTTCTACCTATAGAAAGTTATGTATACTAGGCTAGAAGATTTCTTTGTCCTTCCTATCGTAAATTAGGCTAGAATCTAGAATCTTTTGTTTGTCCTTCCTATAGAAACTTCGTAAACTCATTGCTATGTGGGTTTAGTAGGCTAAAATGTCCTTCCTATAGTTATTTTGTCCTTCCTATAGAAACTTCGTTATTTTGTCCTTCCTACTCGTGCTTTGTGGTTTAGTAGGCTATAATCTCATTATTTTGTCCTTCCTATAGAATCTTAGTAGGCTAAAACTCTTAGTAGGTAATACTTATCCTATAGAAAGTTTAGTAGGCTATGTCAAAACTTCTTAGAGGTAATACTTTATCCTATAGAAAGTTTAGGTGGGCAACCTCAATGATGTCATTTAGAGTTTTATTTTGACTTCCTAAGATGTCAATACTTCTGAATCAATGTGTCAAGAATTCTTGTATATTGCACCAATCAATGTGTCATGTAGAAGGTTTCTTGACTATTGTTTTGTTGTTTAGTAGGTAATAGAAGGTGTGTCAATGGCTGGCGGATAGCAAGCATTTATTTTCAATGTTGTCAATGGAGTACTCTTTTCTTTACGAACAATCAATGTTGTCTTTTCATTTATGTGCATCAATGGAAGTATTTAACCAATGTGATGTTTGTTACATATTTTAGATTTTCATTCTTGTCAATGTGTGATCTTGAAGATGCAAACTATTGATGAATGCCTGCAAGGCTGTTTCTTTTGCTCTTGTTTAAATTTTTTGTCGGTATCCAATCGGTGCCTTTCTAAGGATGAAGGGCATCCTTGATCTTTATTATTTGCTCTCACCTTGTCTCCATCTTTTCGTGGAAATGGCTTCCCGGTTGCTAGTGGTGGAGGTAGTTCTAGTTGGAAGACAAGGGGAAATATGTTAATGGTTTCATGTTTGAAGACTTTAGTTTTATTATTATCTTGCATTTTAAACTATGTCTTTTTTCGTGGTTTCGAGAGGAACCTTTATTTTGTCGCATTGTCGCGCTTTTCTAGGGATTGATTATGACTCCATCCTTAGTGCCTTGTTGGAAAAGATGGAGTGGGAGGTCGTGAGTGATATGTTTTATGAAGTTTCACTAGTGGTTGGATTAAACTATTTAGGTTATTGTAAGAACTGCATATGTCTTGGTTAATTTTATATTTGGATTCAAGTTTGTTGTAAATAAGTGTGACATGTGCTAGATTGTATTATTACTTTTTTTCATTTTTGTTTTGTTTTCATTAGTTATGCTGTTTAATATGATGGCTAGATGGCCTTTGTCCCTTTACATTTGTACTTGTAATGATCTATTCTAATATGTGAAAAAAGTTTTTTAACTCCAATTGCCTTTGATGGGGTATTTTTGTTTTATTAAAAGGAATCATTTTTAATGTGAGTATATTAAGTAGTCATCAAAGTTGCAGGGTCCCAAGTATAGTGGTTAAAGGAGGAGGGCTAAACTATTTCATTTTTTTACCCTTGATGTTATCAATATCATCTTTTTGTTTGTTATCATTTTTTGCGACATGGTGAGGATAAAAATGCATATGGAAAAATGCTATTAATTGTGCAGGTCTATATGTTTTGTTATTGTTCTACATTTGCCTTGTCTTTAAGTTATGTGTTAGAAGTATTTGAATTTGACTTGCTATTGGTTGGCATTTGTCCGTGGATTTTGTTGCTTGCTCAACATATTTGGTGATGGAAGGTACTTCATTAGAACCATACATTTTATAAATTTGGAATTGCTTATATACTTAACTCTTGTCTTTTCTATCTCTTTTTGTTGTATGGTGGCATTGATTTTGAATCTTCTTTTGGTGAGGGTGGAAGCAAATATGTAGGAAGGAAATGATCCGGTTAGAAATTAACCATCTATGTAACGTAGGGGTGTCCTATTTTAGTATGGTATGAGTAGTTTTATGTTTGATATTGATAAGGCACTAAACAATTTGAGCTCACATATAATTGCAACGATCATGGTGTAATAGTAAATTGCAAACCGAGATAATGAAAATTACTATTTCTTTCGAACTGAAGCAATTTAGTATTGAACCTAATTTGCAATATTACATGCATCATGAATGATAATAATTTAAGGTTAACTTTTTGATGATTACAATAGCTAATAGTAATATGTATATGTAAAGAAGTGTCATCTTAGTTCATCATCTATTTGATCTTTTTGGATATTTTTCTCTGCCATAAAAGTCTTCAATGTGTCTCTCCTTTCTTCTTCTTGTTTTGATTTGTTGTGGTTGAAATCCCATTGGTGTTGTGAACATCTCCCTCCCGCCCGCATTTGAAATATGAGCGGTGTCATTAAACTGGTTTTCACTAATTATTGTATAACTCATATCTGTCTAGTTGCTTACCATTTTGTGTGTTCTTCCTATATGTTTTGTTTTGCTTTGGTCTTTAAGTTATGTGCAGTATTTGAATTTGCTTGGTAGGTGCTTCTTCTTGCATGTCTTGATGTTATGGCCTCCTTCACGGAATCTTCTTTGGTGAGTGTGTGCATACATACGTATTCTTAGGTTTGCTTCTCATATACGTGTAATAGTAAATTGCAAACTGAGATAATGAAAATTACTATTTCGGATTTGCAATATTCCTATTAGCTTGTCGATGATTACAATAGGATTACTTTTGGCCTTCCTTTTGATCATTGGTGTTTGAACATTGCATTTGAAATATCGGGGATCTTCCAAAATAACTCATATCTGTCTAGTGCTTACCATCATTTTGTTTTGTTTCAGCTGGTAGGTGCTTCTTCTTGCATGTCTTGATGTTATGGCCTGTGCTCTGCATTTGGATTACCTTGCACCTTTGGTTGTGTAGCAAAAAGTTGTTGGGACAGGTATAGCCTCTGTCAGCTTATCTTTCTCTTGTTTCAGTGTTTTCTCCATTTTGTTTGCTTCATCAAAGACATAGTTATACATATCCACTGTCATTGATCCATCTGAAGCAATGCTGCTTAGTTTGTTTGATAGTATGTTATGCCTGAGTTGTCTGCTCTTCTCTAAGTCAATTTGCGGTACTGTGCTCTGCATTGTGAGTTGTGTTGTCTCCTTAGCTCTCCATCTTTGAATGAAGTACTTCTCATCCAGTTTACTTACATTCAGTGAAGTTAGGACCTTGATAATGTGGCAGCATAGTATTCCATCTTTCTCAAATTTGCAACAAATGCATGAGTACAGTTTGTTTGGTAAGTCAACGAGGACGATGTACTTTCTTGTTCTGTACTCATGGTACCTATGATACTCAGATTTGTAGACTGCATAGGCATGGTTTCTCTGTATTTCTTCAGTTACAAAATGTGTAGACTTTGTGATCTCATGCTGAAACTTGAAGAATATCTTTCTGTTGTATATCTTTCCAGCTTGCCTTTCAAATTCATAACCTGAGCTGTACCAGGGCTTTGATATTGTTTCAAAGTCTTGTAGCTGTTGCTTTCTTTCTGTGTCATCTGATATTATTTGGAACTCATTCATAAACCTCATGACACTATATCTAGGCTTGACATCCAATTTGAACAGTGAATTAGTTCCTTCACTTCTAGCTGTTGTATTGATGAATGGGAAAAAGTTGTGCTTGAAGTAGCATGGAATAAAATTATGCCTGAACTCCCACATGTCATGTATGTATCTGTACCCAGCAATGTCATACTTTTGTGGCAGCTGTTGGTACATTGTTTCAAACTCTGGTATAGTAATAGAGTTTCTAAGGATGTCAAACAGGTCTGGATGTAGGTCTTTATTCCCCTCTTTGTTAAATACCCTTCCCCCTTTTTCCTGTGCTTTCTTGGCAATGTGGAAGTAACAGTTCCTGTGGACTGTGTGGGGTAGGATGTTTTTGATAGCTGCCTTCATTGCCAGATCCTGATCTGTAATTATTGTTCTTGGGTGTTTTCCTCCCATGCATTCCAGAAATGTTGTAAATAGCCACTCAAAGCTTTCAATTGTCTCATCCCTGATGAAAGCACAACCAAATAAGCAGTTCTCTGCATGCCCAGTGATGCCGACAATAGGTGCAAACTTCATGTTGTATTTGTTTGTATTGTATGTTGTATCAAAACTGATGCAGTCTCCGAAATCTTCGTAGTACCTTCTGCTATTACCATTAGCCCAGAACATGTTCTTCACCTTGTTGTTCTCATCCACTGAGAACTTGTAGAAAAACCTTGGGTCTTCACTCTGCTTTTTCGTGAACCAGTCATATACTTGCTGCATGTCATTGTCTGCGGTTTCCTTGTTAATCCTTGTCTTCTCATTGCTTATATGCTTCTTGTTGAATGGTGTTGCATCGTTTCTTAAGTAAGATAGTACTGCCATTATTTTTCTGTCTTCTAAGTTCACTTTGTTGAATGTTGCTATAAGCTCCTTCTCCATTTCAGTCATCCTATTCTGAGACTGCAGCTTGCTCTTCTGATTTTCATTTGCAAATGGATGGTTATGCTCTAGATTGAGCCTAGTGATTCTCCATAAACCATTCACTTTAGTGACCACACATTCAGCTGGGCAGTCTGTGGCAATCAGTGTGCTTGTTTTCCTGCAGTTTGGGACTGGATTTGGTGTAGGAGGTGTGCCAGAGATCCTCTTCTTGTTTTTCTTTTTTACTTTGCACTCCTAATAGCGGTTGGGATCGACTTTGCGATCGATGATCACCTGTGATGTTGGTAGCAGTTGGTATCTGACTTTGTATTCCATGAACACTTGGGATCTGGCTTTGCACTCCTTGAACAGTTGGGATGTCTTGCTGATTTGTCTTGCCCCTCCTGTTACACTTTAGTGTCACTCTGGTGACCTTCTCATAGTCCTCGCTCTTCTTGTTTTTGCATATGTATGAGTGAACTCTTGTGATTGAGAATCCTACTATGAAGGCATAGTCATTGTAGAATTGATATGCTTCCTCTTCGTTTTCAAATGTCATGTTAAGTTGAGGAACATGTTTGCTTGCATGTTCGAGACAAAGTTTTGTTTGCTCTTATGCTTTCATCCTCACTTTAATTTTGTTCAGCTCTTCCGATTACGCTAGAGTATTTGAGTCCATCTCTTCACCGCCATTTAGGTGCTCTTGTTCTGTTGCTTGATTGCCTTGCTCATCTTGCACTTGTTGAAAGGCAAACTCTGAGAATTGATCTGAACCATTGTTGTGCAGGATTTCTGATTGTTCATGTGGTGCCTCTTGGATTTCGCGGGTGGTGGTAATGAACATCCGGTCTCGTAAATAAAAAGGTATGCAAAAATGTTCTTCGTTACAATCATTTCTATAATGTAATAGTAAGTGTCATGGATTTGCATCAAAAATGATTGACAACAGTGTAGTATGCATGTCTAGATAGTAACAAGTAAATACCTCTCCTGCAACTATTTGATTCATCATATCCATAAAACTTTCTGCTAAGTCTTGGATATTATATGATTGTAATTGTGACTTGTCGAATAATTTGCATTAGATATGACTTGGTTCATTAGGCTTGTGTCGGTTGTTGCACCCCGTGATTGAACATAGTGTGTTCCTTCGTGAGATGTTGCAACCCCGCAAAATTTTGGAATCATTGTTACAATTGAGTTGTACAATGTTGCGGCCTGAGAATTGATATGCCTATTTGTCTGTAAAAACTGTATTTTCCTTCAAGTTATCTCACATTTTGTGTTTGCATTTGAAGGCCTTGTCCTTGTTGGTGTAGTTCATTGTCGTTGTTGATATATTCTGTTTTTTGCAGTCAAATATGAGTTAGTATCCCCTGTAAGTTTTCTAGTCATAATTTGCTATAGGTATTTTTTGTTGTTTCACCCGATGAGTAGAACTTGGATTGTGAATGCCTTGGTTTGTGCCCATCACATTTTGAAGTATTGAATGATAACCATAGTATCCTACGGATCCATTCCCACATCTTGATTCATTTCCTGCATATGAAGTATTATTATGGAGGGTCTGATTGTGAAAAATGTTTTCCAAATTGACTATTACAAGGAAGACTTGTTTACTTACATTCATCTGTATTTCAGGTTGGTCTTGTGCTATCAAGGTGGCTTCTCCAATTGTTACATCCTCCTGTACATTTATAGTAAGTCATGTCAAGTACCAGTAATTGCAAGTATGAGTAGTTAAAATTGCAACTATAGTATTGTGCAATTGTTTAGTTGGTAATATGCAATAATTTACCTCATGATGGTAGTTTGGGTTCACTATGCTTGTATTGAAGCAAGTAATAACTCTCAATTGTGGCATGCTGTAAATAAAAATGTTTGAAGAATTAGCATACTATTCCCAGTGCATTATCTTACAATTTCGTCAGTTTTCCATGTTTGGTAGCATACCTCTGTCCAATTTGTTGTTGATGTCATCTCTGATAATTGTGTCGCTTGCACCGCATTATCTTCTCCTGGAAAAGCCATCTCACTTGAATAATTTTCACCTTCCATCTCCAGGAAACCTTCTTGTTTGAAACCCGCATTTTGAAATGAATTTGTCAGTTTGGTTTTCCTGTGATTGAGATTACATTTGAACCTGTGTATAATAGTTCTTAATATGTGTATATTTGTGCTAGGTGTTTTAAGGATCCGGATGGAACTAGCTGCAGGTTGCTTTGGGATGTATTATTCCAGGTAGGTTCTTTGTTGTCATAGTCACGTATACAAGGTGTTGTGCCTTTTGCATCTAGTCTATCTCTAAGGTGTTTGTGCACAAGTAATGTTGCTTCAACAATATTCAATTGTACAGGAAGGTTTAATTGGGATCTAAACAGGGTGTAGAGCAGTAGATCTAATTGTAGAGTGAGTGGTGAAGTTATGGGTGTTAGACTAGTTGTTCTTCTCAGTTTTCCTGTGTAAATGCATGGAACTTACAGTTTTATGCCTTTTTGTTAGGGTTTGAGAAGAGAGGAGGAAATGGTGGAAGAAGAGAGAGGGATCTGTTACCTGGTGAAGAGTCCTGAAGAGGAACGAGGTCAGTTCTCCATCTTTTCTTGCATCAGGTTGTTCTTGTTGCAGTCTTTCCTTTGCGTGGTGGAGAGGAGTGGGGGGCAGGGTTCGCGAACAGATCGATGGCGATCTGTTCGGTTTCTTCTTCTTGGGGAAGAAGAAGGGGTATTTATGTTGATGTATGTGGGCTTATGGGCTGTGAGCCCTAATTTTGAATTTTTTTGCCTTAGGATCCGAGTGTGGTATTTGGGCTGTTTGGATGAAGGGCTGTTTGGAGGAGGCGTGAAGAGAAGATTGGAGTTGTTTTATTTTCAAAATTTGGGCCTAATGTGCCATTTTGTAATTATTTGAAAACAGAGCTGTATAATAGTTGGCGCCAAACTGGCGTTTTGTATTTTCAAAAATTTTGGTCCGCATGAAAACTCACAGAGCGTTGGCGCCAAAGTCACGCGCGGAAGTCAACAGACAACAAAGCAGCCCGCTTTCCTTTTCGGATAACAAACATCGAACCCGTTAAGTTTTGCGGACCCGTTAGTTGGAGTTGGTGGCGTCGTACAGAACTCACAGAGAGAAAACAGATCGGACAGAGCAGAACCATTGGATCTCCATCCGCCGGTCTGGTCGTCGCCTGAAAAACAAACTTTTTTCAGGCGACTGAAATTTAGCAAAACCCCATAAAAATGATATAAATGTACTTTTGGAGTTGTTCTAAAGTTTGGTTGCAATACTTGTCTATTTACCCACGGGAACATGAACCTTCCTACTATCTTACATAAACAATCTCAAATAGTGTCATTCGTAATCTTTAGTTGTTTGGCTAGATAAACTATAAAATGAGATATTTCTTGTACAACTCATATATTTTTTTATTCATGCAAATAATAAATATTTAATTTTACAAGACAAGAAGGCCTTATAGTCCTTTCTTTTAAGAAACATGAGAAACCGTGACCATTTCTTTTCTTACCCCTCTATTTGTTTCGACGCCATAAAAATCATATATGCTGCACAAACTCCTACTTGACTTTTTGCTCTATGAACATTTCCATCCAAATTTAGAGAACGTCATTTTGTCAACCTGAATTGGCTATGAAAACGACAAATGTTATATGAATACAACTCTCACTGTTTAAGAAGTCACCAGATGATATAAGTTTGACCAAAGTTATACATAAAAATTACTATTAAATATTAGGATATAAAATAAGTACTACTATTAAATATAGCTATGAAATATATTTTTTAGTAAACCATGTAGGGATATAGATATTAATATTATGAGATTTGGTTAAAATTAATGGGCTAGTTTGGGTTAGATAAACTCTTCTTCTATAGATAGTTGTTTTTATTCTTTTTTTGAACCCCAACAAAAGTTGATTCGAAGAACTCGTACATACGTACTGATATATATAATTGCAAGTTGGTGGTGGCCGGTAAGCAAAAGTCAAGACTGCAACCAATCTCTAGCGGCGAGGCCACTGAAAGTAAAGTCAAGACTCCAAGGTCTTCACTGATCTCGTGTGGCATGATGTGAAAGTAGTTGGGCAGTGGGGCCCTCTCCTCGGGACTACAAAAACAATATTACTCTTCTTTGGGGTCTGAGCTGAATTTTATACTAGTACCCATCCTAGATATAATAGCCGGAATTTAAATGTTGACGGAGAAGAGAAAGAGAAAGAAGAAGCAGATTGTAAGCTTAGAGCGACCACAATAAGGACGAGTCAGCTAACTATTTAGGTGTCTTGGTCAACATACATCCTAATTGGAGGAAAGAGAATGTGCAAAAAATCCAGTAGTTGTGCCTCCTCTTTTTCATGAACATGCACTGCATTTATTTTATTTTGCATCCAAGCAAAACGATTTGTACCCACCATTAGAGACGCCCTAATACTAATAATTGGTTTGGGCACAAGAAATAAGAAACTATGTGAGAGAGTTTGTATTTAATTATGAAGAGAAGATGCTCATAGGGGTAGGGTTTGCGTACGTGTGTTCATAGGGGTGAGTGTGCGTGCGTGTTGAGCGTCTGCGTTGTACTGTGTAATCTAAAAAAAAACTACTGCTCCATTGAGATCCTAAACCATTGAGATCTGGCGAGAACATCAAAATTGCAAATGACCCCAATGCCTTCATACCTACCCCAATCCAAAGGCTAAAGTTAAATTAATCTCGTCGTCGGCCACCACATTGGTGCGTGCTTTATCATCCTTTACCTTTCCCTTTTGTTTTCCTATCATCTTTTCGCTAATCCGTGTACGTGTATATACAAAGACAAGTGGAGCTGATGGAAGGCTCGTCAAGGCCAACGGGCATGTGCTCGACCATGTGCACGGTGCACCTTTGCTTCTCCAGCACTTGACCTTGTATGCATGCATGGATACATACACCTCTACTTCTCCAACGCTGGAAACCCGTTATGGCTGTGCAAAATCCTGCAACGGCAGCTGAAGTGTTACCAGGGCTTTCATTTCTGTTCGTTCTAAACACGCGGAAAATCCATTCAGTTTTTTTAAAAATTCATTTAGTTACTTCTGTAGACAAGTTGGACAATGGAACGTGACAGCAGATTTCTCAGCCATGTGTCGTCGTACGTACGCATCGTCTGGCACGTGCAAACCGGATTCCGTCTCTGAACGCGAGGCCATCTCGGCGTCTTCTTTCTTCCAAGCCGAACCACATGGTGCGTGCCGCGCGGGTGAGCCAGGAACTGACACGTCGCTACAGGCCAGTGGCATGGAGCATGGAGGCATCTGACAAACGGGTGAATTTTATACCTCAACCAATCACCGACCTTACCCACTAACGAATAACGATGCATCTAATCTCCGTTTCAAATTGTAGTTTCTTTGAACTTTTCAGATTCATTTGATTTCTTATGTATCGCAGGCGTAGATAACTTATAAGATAAAGAAAATTTAATGTATCTAGAAAAATTTAAAGTGAACTACTGATTTGGAACGGAGGGAGTATTTATTAAATTTTAAACATTTAGAAATGGATTGATTCTAAAATGAGCGGACTCTTCTTTGGCTACAGCCAATAACGAGTTAATATCCCGGTATTTAATTCGGTGACCGACGACGTGTCCTGCCTTTTTTTATTTTGTATGTGTTCTGGCCACGTGGTGTAGCTACGTGTCTAAGCCATGTATAGAACCAACATATTATTATCTCCATAAAATTACTGTAATAATGATACCTTTTCTTTTCGACTAGTCAATTAATTTCAAACAAAATATATACTGAAAATTTAATTATTAGAGTGAAATGTATCACGGCTGAGAGCGGCAGATGGAAATGCAAGGAGAAATAAAACAGAATGACACGTATATCCTACGTTTTTGACAGGTTGTCACTCGTTGTATTTGTACCTACCCCAACAAAAATGGAACGAGCCCTTTCTCCGTGTAAAAAATCAGACACGGACCCGACCATAAGCTCCTTTTTTTTTTTTTTTTTTTTTTTTTTTGAAAGGCAACCATGTCCTTCCTGCAACCAAAGACTGAAGCTGATTGAATCCCTGACAAAGAGGGCCCACAGTTCTAATCTACCCACCAGGATGACACGTGGGAGCCAGACCCACCCCGGTGTTGCCTGTCCAAAGCCGGCCTCTTCTGCCTCTCTGCCCCTCCCAGTGTGCGCACTCCTTCCTCCCCGCTTCTCTCTCGGTCTCTTCTCCCCCCTTGGCGACGACTTGGCGGCCGACGGGCCGTCGCCGCCGCCCTACGCCAGGTTCTAAGATCTTCATCGGGCCCTTCTCCGGCGGACGAGCACCACAGGTACGGCTACTTCTTGTCTTCCCTTGCCTGCTGTGTGGGAACCGAGCACCCAAACCCTAGCTTAACTATTTCTGTTCGGATCTGAACTGACTACAAGTGTGTATGCGTGTATTATCTTCGATTGTTTCGCAAATAAACTTGTCTGGTGTAGCTAGATGTGTACACCCATGTCCGTTTACCGGGTCCGCTCCTGCTACGAAGTTTCCTAGTCCTAGAAATATCTCCTGCCTTTGCTTGCTTCCTCAGTGGGATTACACTAGCTACTGGTTTGCCTTTCTTTTGGTAGATCTGTTTGTAGTAGTACCTTAATAATCTTTGCGTGCGTGTGTATATATTTTTTTCTTGTAAAGTTAAGTACTGATGCTCATGGGGAAGTTTGTTTCAGGGTGAAAAGGATAGCTTTCTCAGGTCAGTGAAGGAAGACATCTTCTTGACGCGGTAGAGATCCTGACGGTTGCTGGGTTGTGCTATAAGTATCCAGGGGTGGTGGATTCTGAAGGGAAACTCAAGTCTCAAGAGAGCTTGTTTCAAGATGGATCGACTCGGTGAAGGCCAGGGAGTTAGATATTGGTGCCACATGTGTGAGGAGGTGATAGATCCTATGCCTGAGATGAAGTGCCCAAGCTGTGACGGCGGGTTTGTGGAAGAGATGGACTCTAGAAACTTCGAACCAGTTCCAAACACAAGGTCTGAACGCAACCTCTCTCTCTTGGCTCCACTGCTGTTTGGTATGTTGGGGGGTTCGTCGCGCAGATCAAGACTCAGGAGGGAGGCCATGGCTGACGATGATGCTGATGAGGATGACGACGAGGATGATTCAGACCATGAGCTTGAGGTTCCCAGTACGAGGCGGAGGACGGGCTCGTCAGCGCTTTTGAGGATGCTCCAGACTATCCGTGACCGTGAGGATGCAAGGGGCTCAGATGACACTGACAGTGATACAGAGAGAGACATGGAGAGAGCGAGAAGGGAGAGGATGGAGAGGATAGAGAGGCGGATGGTGAGGGAGAGGATCGAGGGGCGGATGGAAAGGCAGAGAGAGAGGGCAAGGCAAATTGAGAGAGCCAGAGGTCGTGTCAGACAAGAGAGGACAGAAAGCCTAATACTGATCAACTCCAACAATGAGGCTATTATTCTGCAAGGAACATTTGGATCTGATGACAATCAAGAGGACTCAGGCAACACAAGTTCTGGTATATCACTTGGGGATTACTTTCTTGGTCCTGCCTTAGATACTCTCTTGCAGCGTCTGGCGGAGAGTGACCTCAATCGTTCTGGCACACCACCTGCCAAGAAGGAAGCAGTAGCTGCGCTGCCAACTGTGAACATCGAGGAAGTGTTGGGCTGTTCAGTCTGTCTCGAGGATTTTGAGATGGGAGCAGAAGCAAAGCAAATGCCCTGTCAGCATAAGTTCCACTCCCACTGCATACTTCCGTGGCTGGAGCTCCACAGTTCTTGCCCAATTTGTCGATTTCAGTTGCCTACTGAGGAGACAAAGAACCCATGTGAATCAGCCAGCACTGCAGGGCCGTGAACAGAGATGGTGACAATGCTGCTGCAAGCAGTAGTGATACAGAAAGCACTAGCCGCAATGGAGACAACCATTCTGACAGTCCTATCTTCTCTGCTCTGAGCACACTCTTCTCTGATCCATTCTCATCTGATGATGATGAAAGTGTTCCACACTCTTCTGAGAACTGAAGGTAATGATAAATACTATGAATCTATGACCGTAAAAATGTGAACAAATAAAACACCAACCCTACTATTAATGTGCTTGATACCTCCCTCAGCAGTTGTGCTTGCATTGCAGACAGCGTTGGATGCAGGTTTGCAATATGGTGAAGGTGTTCTGAAATATGAGGCTGGCATCTTTATATTGTAGTTTCTGTACATATCTCTCAATGGTCGCCCCAGAAGACAAAACTATTATCTTCGCTTTCCTGAAACTATGTGATTGTAATCTGCTAGTGCTTGTTATGTTTACTTGCCTCAAATAAATGTTAGACTCTAGCGTGCTTACCATCCCCGGGAAGACTTGGACGTGCATGTGGACGCCAATTTGGTTGACAGTACGGCCAATGTAAGGCAACCCCTCCGCTAGCTGTTATGGCATATGTATGCAGTGACTTTTGCGTCTTATATTTTAACTGTCTTTGAGAACTCAGAAGATGGCTGGATAATTTTTGTGAAGGCAAATACCATCCAGTGGCCTCATTCCACACTCCATTGCATTCTGGAGTGGATATAATGTTGCAGGGCTCCCTCATATGGTCCTGAATGTCGCCCGTGAGGATATCTGGTATCCTATTGCTGTGTCTTTTTTTAGTTCCTTTATTGCTCTGTCCTTGTTCATGACTTTTTTTTTGAAAAACAAACATGAAATTGGTCTCCGTTGCAGCCAGGTCCAAGTGCATTCGTGTTGGTATTTTGATCTAAGGAGATCACCGAAACAGCATTTGCCATGGTAGCTGGCCTGGACCAGTCAGGTGACGTCTGGGATAAGAAGGAGCGGTTTGCTGCCATGCTTATCAGTTCCGTGGAACTATTGCCTGAGCATGAATCGCGCTTGCTGTTTATTTATCATGTGGTAGGTGCGCGGGGTTGGTCGCCGGTTCTTAGTTCTGTTAGTAGTTCTGCTTAAATGGCAGCGTCTGATGTCTGATCAAGCCCAAGGGAGGCATCAAACTTGGAATGTTTTGATTTGCCAAGCCGGGTTTAGCAGGCATGGCTGGCTGGCTGGATTGGAAGACAAATGCAAGTTCCTCATTTTGGGTAATTGATGCTGATTTTCATTTATTGCATTTTACTGATTAGCAACGCATGTTTGGAGGTATGCCGTTCCTTCCATCAGTTATGTAGGAGAAAGAAAAGACACTTAGTGGACCCAATGTGAATTAGCACCTCTTGGGTGGGCTAGTTTTTTGGGTGGATTGGATGCAACTAACCACAGTATAACCCTCCTATTTTGATTCTTAGTCGAAGGGTGCTTTGTAGGAAAAAAAATCTATATCACACCCCACCTATAGAAAGTGGACTTCTGTGACCTCTAATCCCATGAAGCAGTCTACATCACCCCTAAACTTTCTAAAAACCGATCAAATTACTCGCTTAAGCACTTTTGAAAAATCACCATAAATCATAGAAAAATAATAAAATGGAAAATTCAATTGTGTTAGACTCTAGATGAGTATATCTACATAATGAATATATAATATAATATGCTTTAGTACATTTTTTTTACAATTTTAAAGAAAAATATAGATCTAAAGCTACAATAAAAAAATAATTTAGGGGGTAATTCAACCGGTTTTGAAAAGTTCACAGGTGATGTAGACTATTTCATAGAGTGGTTATGTAGTCCACCTCATATAGGTGAGGGTGTAATATAGACTTTTTTTCCGTGCTTTTTAGTAGTAGAAGTTTAGAGCAGTTGAGTTTGGTTCTGATTCTGGGTGCCCATGTCGTCGCAGGGTAGCACGCATGACCTGTCGAGTTATTTTGGTGCGAGGCCATCTTTGTGAGGCGGCTGAACCTGATCGAACGGCATCTGCAACTCGTGACGCTAGCATAGCATGGTTATCAAATTCAGACTGAATAAACTCTGTATGCGTGAATTCGCTTCGCCAGTTCTGTCCGTGCTCTGCTCCGGACTTGCCAAGCTGGCCTCTCAGTGAAGTTGTTGAAACGTCTTGGGAATATTGGGAAGCCTCCTCTCGGTGCTGCGGCGACCAAGACTCCAAGTCAATGGCGCAGTCGCTGATGCTCTGGGATTGCCCAATTCCCAAATAATTGCATTGCATGCAGATGCAGATGCAGCTCCATCGCCGCGAGACCTGTAAAGTAATCAGGGAAGTAAGAGCATGTAGTGTAAAGAATAGGCCAGTGGGGAGACGAACTGCAGTTGCAGTTTCATCCCAGCAGGGCGACAAATGCAAGCCGCCCAGGCAGGCAGCTAGCTAGAGAGTGGTTCACGCTCTCTGGCCAGACCCGCAGTCAACTCTTGACGCCCACTGGCCACACACCAACGCGAAATCGCGAATGCTTGCAGCAGCAAGGACATGCTAGTTTCTTCTCTCGCATGGATGCATTGTGCAAAGACGTACTATCAATGCATCGTCCTCTTGTCGTCTAATTAAACGTCTGGACGAGCTCATGCATGCATGTTTTTATTTGAAATTTGGAGGCAATGGTGGCGTCACGAATTGCTCCGTGTGATTCCACCAATTCACCGCATTTTTTTTCACGATCGGACCATTCACCCGTACCGCTGTTCGATATCGATTCGCATCTTCTAGCTAGGTCGCTACTAGTGTGAGTGTTTTTTTTTTCTTTCTAAACTACAAAAACTAGTGCCTACGTACATCGTCTGGACTGTGGAATCCCCTGAGCCATTTTTGAACTTGACTTGGCATAGGATGAGTGGAGGACTGGAGAGTCAAGTGAGTCAGTATATCCATGCACCTCAAGCGGTGTATACCGATCGAGCGTTCCCTAGGAGATATGATAGCGACTCGATCGTTAGTTGTAAAAAATACTACGTACAACCTATAAGCTAATAGTAGTAAACGGCGACTCCATATATCTTTCCAACCGGATCGAAGACGAAGAAGAAAATTACCTATAATTTCCTCTGCCACGCCAGTGGATAACCAAAACGACAGGTACATAGTACATAGCAGCAACTAGGCCACTATTTACCAGTGCATGCATGGATTCCTTCTAATTAAGGCCTTGTTCGTTTCCATCGGATTGGCTCCATTCCGGGTGAATTGATTTAGTTTGGTTTGAATCCGGTCCATGATAAAAATAAGTGTTTGGTTAAGAAATGGTTCCGTACGGATTGATTTGCCATGGTTTTAAATCTACCCATTTTATATATCAAAACCATCCGAATTTGTTCCACACCTCATGAGGTCGGAACGAAAACAACCGGATCAACCGGATTGAGTGAATCACTCAATCCGGACCCGAAATTAATCCAGACCGGAATTCAATCCGACCAAAACGAAGAAGCCCTAGACCTGTATATCTGCAGCCGCGTCGTCCCGGCGGGGCCGGCCGACAAGAGCAAGCAGCCCAGCCTAGCAGTGGTAGTTGACGAACGGGAGACCCGTCGTGGACCACTGCCCAAACGCGCAATGCATTGGATCCTCGCCTCAACTTTGCCAAGCCCCGCCCGGAGGAGGCAGATGCGGCGGTTGGCATTGCGAGTGCTTGAATTCAATCATATAGGATACTAGGATGCATTTTTTTTTTCTATATGAACTTGTCAAAATCCATAATTTCTCTGCAACTTGGGTTTGGTTTTGGTTTGGTTTTGACAAACGCGACGCAACATCGTGACGTCGATCGTGCAGTGGAAGATGACCTGCCTGAGCCTGACTATGGATCGGATGAGGGAGTGCAGTGCCGGTAATTCTTTACTAGTGATGGATTAGTGCGCTAACGGCAATACTTGACCAGAGTCCAGAGGATGCCGGACCGGAGGTACTCCTCTCTGTCCCTAAATAGATGTCATTCTCGCTTCCCGGAAGTCAACGTTTTCAAACTGCCGGCAATTATATATTAAAATATAAAAATATTTATGCTAAGTAATTAGTATCATTGAAAAGATCTTTAAGTCTAGTTTTTAATAAATTTATATGGAGATATAAATGTTGCACGTATTTTCTACAAACCTAGTCAAAGTTGAGAAAGTTTGACCGCACGCACCCTAAAAACGACATCTAATAAGGGACGGAGGGAGTACTAATTAGCTGGGCAGGCCACGTTTAGTTGGCTAAAAATTTGCAAAAAGCACCGTTCCAACTCCTGTTTCGTTTGTATTTGGTAAATTTTGTCCAATTATGGACTAACTAGACTAAAAAGATTCGTCTCGTGATGTACATCAGAACTGTGCGATTAGTTATTTTTTTACCTACATTCACTCTTTCGAACATATGTCTTTTGGTGTATTTAATGTAATGGGATGGAGAGAGAGTCTGAAAACTTAAGTTTTTTTTTTTTTTTTTTTTTTTGAAAACAACTTGTAAGTTTTTGACAAATATTTTGCCATCTAAATGAGCCCCAGCTAGCCTGCCACGACACGGAAGTCGGAACTGATCGAACTCGCGCCGCCGTCAATGCCAAACGCGTCCACATGCCCTGTGCCATCCGTTCCACCGTCTGTGCAAGAAACATGAGCAGCAGAAAGTACGGCTGCTTCCTGCTGGAAATTTCTCACGCCGTGCGTGGCCGGTTGGATGTTACCGTAACCTCCCGTCCTGCACGCTTCTGTTTCTTGTCTGCTTGTGTGTGTGTTACAAAAGCAGCAAGCACCCCACAAGTCTTGCGCGGGTAGATTAGAAACCGATCGATAGCCAAGCGAGAAAAAGAAGACGACGAGGGTGGTACGAGTAAAATAGGCGCAAGCGCAACGCAACAAAGCTCGAAAGAGTTTGCCTGCCTCGTGGATTTGCCGGGAACTTGCTCTATCCTTGCCGCCGATATGCCCAACACTAGCACCTACACCTACCTCGTCCACGCAAGTCAAGTCTCCTTGGCCTGCATATATATAAATAGATGCATGTCGTCAGGCCAATTAAGCAGCCACGACACAAGCAGGCCACCAATGCAATCCAAGGATCGAGCACAGGTCTGCTAAACCATCACTTGGTTCCACGGCAACAGTCAAGCTAGTCGTAATAAGACTAGTAGGTAGCTGGTGCAAAGCTTGCAGATCGAGCATGTTGGAGCTGTTGCTGCCGACGACGGTGCCGGACCACCTCCTCGTCCACAGCTGCCTCATCATGTCGGTGTCATCTTTCCTGATCATGCTCGCGCTCCAGCCTCTGCGGCCGGCCGGCAACGTGGGCAGGGGCGTGTGCTCCGCGTCGCGGGCGGTCCTCGTGCGCCTCCTGTCCGGCCGCGGCCGCGGCCAGGGCGAAAGCGACAGCGTGGCTGTGGCTGTGGCTGTGCCGCCGCCGCCGACACCTCCCCTCCTACCCCACGGCGGAGTCGGAATAATAGCCGGCGGCATTGTTTGCGAGCGGTGCGCGGCGTCGTCGTGGCCGGACGTCGTGGAGGCCGTGACGGCGAGCCTGCACCTGACCGACGCCGACGCCGACGAGGGCATTGATGCTGCGGCGGCGTGCGGCGGGTGCGCGGCGGCGGCGGCGGTGGAGGATCTCCTGGAGCGCAAGGAGGCGTCGGAGCACGAGCTGCGCGAGGCCTTCTACGTGTTCGACCGCGACGAGGACGGCTTCATCGGCGCCGGGGAGCTCTGGAACGTGCTGCGCCGCCTCGGGATGCTGCCTCTCCCCACCGCCGCAGCGCGGGAGGAGGAGGAGGTGGACGAGGAATGCTGCGCCAGGATGATCGCGGCGCACGACGCCGACGCCGACGGTCGGATCAGCTTCCCCGAGTTCAGGGGCCATGATGGAGCACGCGGCGTGAGTTGAATTCCATGCGTTGAGTGCGTGTGTATACCACGCACGCGTTTGTTTGGGATGATTTTCGTTGCACAGTGGACGCACAAGAGACTTGCTGTGTATAGTTAGTAGTGGTACCTAGTAGTGTTGGCTTCTATTTTACGTTCACAGGTGGACGAACTGATCGATGTTTGATGAATAATAAGATGTTAGATTTGAACCTTTGCTGTCGCGTTGACGTTTCTTGCTCCTTGGAAAGCTATAAGCTTGTGAGTGTGTCGTGTGTGAACCCCCGTCGACAAATTAAGCGGTTTTCCAGCATGGAGGAAGTCGAGGAGGCGAAGTAAAGGTCGAGTCCCGGTCTCTACTCGATCGATCTCCAGCGCGTCATCGCACTGCTCGTGACAACTTTGCTCGATTAAATTTTCCCTCTCTCTACATTTGCCGAGATAAATTGAACGCACGAGTCGAGCGAACGAAGACGAACACGTAGCTTTCGATCCGGCCGGCTTCCACACGAAGAGCACACTGCAGAAACAGCAGGCGATGGACACATACAGATGGAAGCAGCGTCAGAGCACGCACGGGACAACCCCTGGCAGGGCAAATCTTCAGTTCTTGTTTGCTTATATAATCCCTGCTGGTCAGTGGTAATGCAACACGAAAGGACAGCCCGCTCTCTGCTCATGCGCTCGTGCCTGTACTGCTGATGCCTGGTCGGTCGGATGGCCGGCCAGCGGGTTGTCGATCGGTGCCGACAGCTAAAGGTTTATTCGGAAATGCTTTCAGTATAATTAATTTTTTTTATTCATTCAGTATAATTAAATGTGATTATAAACCGCGCATCCTCCTGTCCTGACCATAAATATGCACTTATAATTTTTTTCGTCCAGTCGTTTCAATTAATTGGAAGTTTTTTTTCCTCATTCTTTCCGCGAGATCTATGGTGGTGTAGATAGGATGGGTCTGGTTGGTCGCATGAGGTAGGATGGAGATCCATCCTAATTTCTATAGTGTTTAGTTCGTAGGCATATGATTTTTAGATGGAGTGGAGCCATCATCCCAGTTCGGGCTTTTTTGTCAATATAATAATTTTTATATAAATTTTGTCACACTTTTTTTTTATAAGAAACAAAGTTCTGGCCTCTACTATTCGGGATAAACATTTTACTCTAGACTGAATACGCTAGATATCTTCTCTACTCCAAACTACATCGTTGGCCACACGCTTTGTATCTAGACGGCGTGGACTGGATTTCAAGACTTGACTCTTCAAGTCTTGACTTGGAAGGACTTGTTGACCGCTCGTCGAGGTGTGAGTGCATCATATCCTCTGGCCGCAGCGAGGAGAACGCGGTTCCGGGAGAGCCTGATTGGTTTCTTGTCCAGGGAAGCCCGGCTCGAACCTGAATCAGACGACCCGTGCCGCACACTATAGTGAGCTTGTAGGCTATGAGAGTTGTTTGGCTTTTGGAAAGTAAAAATGTATATATAATAGTCTAAAGTGCTCAAAGAAAGGACTCTTGTTCAGTGCTGTGCTTGATCTTCGTTGATTTTTTTTTTAGGTATAGTCGTGTATAAATAATAAATACTCCGTCCATTCCAAATTAGATGATATTCTAGTTTTTCTACATTTATTTTTTTACTGTATATATCTATATCTACACATAATGATGTGAGGATCGATTATCCCAACCAAGAAATCTTCTGTTCGAGTTTTTTTTTCCCCCGAGGGGAGCTCAAGTTCTCAAGATGGAAGAGAACAATTCGAAATGCGGCCGTGACCTTTCTTTCTTTCCCTACGTCATTGGGTTGAGGCCCACTAGGCAACGGCGTCGCAGACGCGGGACGAGCGAGGCAGGGTGGGCCGAGCGACGCCGGTGGGCCGGGTGTGACCACGCGGAGCCAATCGGCGAGTTGTTTCTTTCCGATAGGCCGGGCCGGCGCATAACAGCGCCCGTTCCCTAGCTGCCTGCAGCCCAGGAGTCCAGCGGTCTATGGCGACGACCAACTGACCAAGTGAAGTCACCGACACCCATCTCTCGCAGAGGAGTCGCGGGCTGCTGGGCGGGCCCGATCCGGTTCCGGCCATGGCGAAGCCGGCGCGGGCGCCGAGGCCGAAGCCGCCGCCGCTGCAGCGGGCGTCCGCCCGGCGGCTCCTCGGCCTGGGCGGGCTGGGCGTCGCGGCGGCGGCGTACGTGGGCGTGGACTACCTGCGGTACCTCGCCGGCGTGGCACGGCCGGCTGCAGCCGTTGCTGTGGGCGGCGCTGGCGCTCGCGGCCGCCGCGCGCACCGTTCTACCGCCACTGGTCCGCGGAGCTGCGCGCCGCGCTGCCCTTCCTGGGATCCATCGCCTTCATGCTCGCCGCCTTCCTCTGCGAGGCCATCTCTGTCCGCTTCGTCTCCGCCGTCATGGGGCTGCACTGGCACAGGTACCTCCTCCTCCTCCTCGTCGTCTTGCCTTCTCCGGGAACCGGGCCGCGGCTGGCGTGGCGTCGGCTTCTTTCGCCTAGTGATGCTTTGTTGCTTTGGGGCGCGCTGGATCTCTGAGAGGTTTCGACTTTTGTGAGCTGCAGATTTTGTTTCCGTGCGGTAGGTCGTGCTAATACGCACGGATGTGGAGTTAGTTGTTCATGGAAGGATGGTGTGATCCTACGGTGTTCTCCTCCTCCTTGTGTGGGTGAGGTTTATTAGGGGTTTCTGTTGAGTGTGCGAAATTATTGAAGCTTCTAGACTGAGAATTGTGCTGCCAAGCAAGCAAGCAAACATTTGGAATGTTCTGTACAAAATTCTTTGTCCTACTAGGAAGGAAGAATAAGGGAACCATGTGTTTACCATTTTATTTGCAGCAGGAAGTAGTTCACGGAGATGAGCGTATCTGCGGTCAGTTGTTGATTGGTTGTAGCTATTGACTAGATAGGTTAACTCCTGCAACCTTGTTAGCTGCTTGATAATGTTAACCTTGTGATGCTATCAAGACAATACTTCTACGTTTTAATCAATCAATTAGTGGACTATTTACTTCACAGGTGTTCAATAGTTGTGCCTTTGTTGTTCTGATTCAGTGGTGATTGGCTTTCTAGTGATTGAAGTTCAAGTAAAGCATCAAGGAGAATCTAAGTTTAGGGGGTAAGGAAAGCATAAGCATCACTTAAGCTTGGGGCCTGTAGATTCCTTTAGGCATATGTGTCTTAGTGTCTAAATTCTTAAAATCTAATAAAACACAAACGATCAATTTGGATTTTATACAATTCTTATTTTAGTTTTCCTGGTCATGGTTTACCTCTGAGTACAATCGTATTTGTGATACCTTGTTTATCACAACCCGACTTCTGTATGAAAGTATTGTGCAGCATCCAGGTCCAGACCTTTCCATTAGTAAGCAGAGAGTAGCATTACTTCATTGCTAACTTCAACATCTCACCTTGCATTACTAAACCTTCCCTGAGAACCTTTAAAAATAATAATAATAAACTTTGCCTGATAAATTTGGCTGTGGGCAATCACCTCCTAATCCGCGTGTCATGCACACATGAATTCGACAAAATCTACACAATCGCTTATAAGCTGAAAGTTTTTCCACTGTTTTTTAACAGAACTGCTGCACCGCTTCCTGACACCGGTCAATGGCTGCTTCTATCATTGAATGAGAAGCTCCCTCAGAGCTTGGTTGATCTACTCAGAGCTCACGTTATCACTCTTCACCACTATCTGATGTTGTTTATCATGCTGGGGTTCTCAGTTCTGTTTGACTGCATCAAAGCCCCTGGTCTTGGTATAGCCACAAGATATATGTTCACTATGGCAATTGGCCGTGTGCTTCGGACGATAACTTTCATTGCTACCATTCTTCCATCTGCAAGACCAGCAGTGCGCTGCAGCCGTTATCAAATACCTCAACATCCTCATCCTTGGGCACAAAAATATTATGTTCCATATGCTTCTGATTCAAATGCTATTCGTAGAGTCATAACACATGATATGGCATATGGTTAGTTCATTGTTCACCTAGCTGGTATGTCAGTCTTGTACAATGTTGGAGGCTAAACTATTCACGTATAATTTTTCAGCTGCTGTCCAAACTTACCCAGATGATTATAGGCCCGATTGGGGCCGTATGAGCTTCCTTGTAGACATTTTGAGACCAACTCCTGGAGAAGGGCCTTCATGGTACCATCTTTTGAAGAAAGCTAGTGGCGGTTGCAATGACCTTATGTACAGTGGACATATGCTTGTTGCTGTCCTTACTGCAATGGCGTGGACGGTATATATTGTGGTTTTAATCCATATATCACAAATGGTTCATCATGTTGTGCAAAGGGTTCATCACAACCCGTATGACCTTACCTTTGTTTTATCTGTTTCACAGGAAGCATACGGGGGCTGGATCTCTGTTGTGATATGGCTCCTCGTCCTGCACAGCGCACAGAGGGAGGTACGTGAGCGGCACCACTACAGCGTGGACTGTGTTGCTGCAATCTATGTCGGCATCCTCCTGTGGAGGATGACGGGGTTCATCTGGTCTTCCAGAGACCTGACCCGAGCTAGACGGCTAGCCAAGCTTGAGGAGATCGAGAGCAGGCTGGTCCATGCTGCCAAGGACAGTGACATTGACGAGATCAGGGGCCTGCTTAAGGAGGTGGAGCTAGCCGGCCAGGAGAAGCGGGGCTTCTCACAGCGAGCTATCCTGACCTTTGCTGCAGGAACAATCATCTTCACCTTGTCTTCTGTTCTCATTGCCTTCACAATGACTAGCGATGGTTGATGCCCCAGGATCTGAATGTTAGCAATTTTTTTTGGGGGGTTCATGGATGTTTTGCTGCTGCACGGGAAGTTGACGGTTGTCGGTAGCATTTTGGTTGTTTTAGCCAAGTTCTACTTAGCTGAGGCTTTCATTGCTTGCAAGGTACAGTAAGCTGTAGCGTAGCTTATACTAGTATTTTGTACTGAGATAGGCTGTACCACATCTTATACTATTTTGTAATGAGGCAGTTTCAAAATTTCAGTGTGGGTTGTCGTTCCCTGGTCGTGTAGTTTGAGTTTGGCTGTTTGTAAACGATAACCTCGTGATCGTTTGGGACGTGTTTTTTTTTTTTTTTTTTTGGATCATGTGCCCCTTTGTAGCGTGGGTCCCTACTATATATGCATGAACATGGAGTTGAATTGGGTTCAAGTACCAAATAAGTATTGTACTGATATTGGCCGCGGTTTGAAAATTCTAGTGTGTGGGTGACTATTAAATTCGCATATGCAAATGCAATCATAGAAAGAGGTGTCTGATGCAGATATACAAGGACATGAAGTATTGATATACAGGGACATGAAGTATAATAACTGTTGAGACGGTGGACAATGTGTTCTACATCCGACACCTCTTCCAAACTAAATGAACATGCAGTAGTCAAAGTGAACACCCACAAGATAACCTTTCAATTTTATCCTTAAAACTGAGCACAACACTCTTGATGTGAAAAATGTACAAACTAAATGAACACGCAGTAGTCAAAGTAAGAATGAATTTTCTAGCTAATGGTCTCCACCCAACAATGGCACCAAAAATGGTAGAAGGCACACTCCGCTTCACATGCCTGCAGAAGTAAAAAGTAATTGAAGCCGTAGATTCTTCCTAGCTAATGACCTCCACCCACGGGTGACAAAAAAGGTAGAAGGAATACACCACACACACACACACGCATGCAGATGTCAAATTAAGACCTAAATTAGAAGCTAATGACCTCCACCCATAGTAGGACAAAAAATGGTAAAAAGAAAATGGCCGTTGCTTTGCTTGTTGATCTCACAACCGTCCATTCCTAACCAACAGGTGTCTTATATATATGTAAGAAGAAAAACATGAAGATCGGAGGAACATAAGAAATTACCACACAACAGTACGTTATGGCAGCCATGAGGAAGGAGACACTGCTTTCGTCGTCGTCGCAGCTGTTGGCGCTGCTCGTGCTGGGTTCGCTTCTGGCACCGTCACACCAGGAGGGCGACTTGGACAAGTGGGTGACGCTGCAGCAACAGACGACTAAATCTGCTGGTGGAGGTAAGGATCCTCAACTCATCTATGCACGGGAAGTTGACAGTTCTCGGTAGCATGTTGGTTGTTTTAGCCAAGTTCTACTTAGCTGAGGCTTTCATTGCTTGCAAGGTACTGTAAGCTGTAGCGTAGCTTATACTAGTATTTTGTACTGAGATAGGCTGTACCACATCTTATACTATTTTGTAATGAGGCAGTTTCAAAATTTCAGTGTGGGTTGTCGTTCCCGGGTCGTGTAGTTTGAGTTTGGCTGTTTGTAAACGATGACCTCGTGAACGTTTGGGACGTGTTTTTTTTGATCATGTGCTCCTTTGTAGTGTGGGTCCCAACTATATATGCATGAACATGGAGTTGAATTAGGTTCAAGTACCAAAGTATTGAATTGAAATTGGCCGCGGTTCGAAAATTCTAGTGTGTGGGTGACTATTAAATTGGCATGTGCAAATGCAATCATAGAAAGAGGTGTCGGATGCAGATATACAAGGACATGAAGTATTCTAACTGTTGAGACTAACAACGGGCCGGGCCGGTGGACAGTGTGTTCTACATCCGACACCTCTTCCAAACTAAATGAACATGCAGTAGTCAAAGTGAACACCCACAAGATAACATTTCAATTTTATCCTTAAAACTGAGCACAACACTCTTGATGTGAAAAATGTACAAACTAAATGAACACGCAGTAGTCAAAGTACGAATGAATTTTCTAGTTAATGGTCTCCACCCAACAATGGCACCAAAAATGGTATAAGGCACACTCCGCTTCACATGCCTGCAGAAGTAAAAAATAATTGAAGCCGTAGATTCTTCCTAGCTAATGACCTCCACCCACGGGTGACAAAAAAGGAAGAAGGAATACACCACACACACACACGCATGCAGATGTCAAATTAAGACCTAAATTAGAAGCTAATGACCTCCACCCATAGTAGGACAAAAAATGGTAAAAAGAAAATGGCCGTTGCTTTGCTTGTTGATCTCACAACCGTCCATTCCTAACCAACAGGTGTCTTATATATATGTAAGAAGAAAAACATGAAGATCGGAGGAACATAAGAAATTACCACACAACAGTACGTTATGGCAGCCATGAGGAAGGAGACACTGCTTTCGTCGTCGTCGCAGCTGTTGGCGCTGCTCGTGCTGGGTTCGCTTCTGGCGCCGTCACACCAGGAGGGCGACTTGGACAAGTGGGTGACGCTGCAGCAACAGACGACTAAATCTGCTGGTGGAGGTAAGGATCCTCAACTCATCTCTGCTGAGGCCAATAGAGTTAACAATGGGATCGAGCCCAACAACGACTTGGGCGGCGAAAATGGCTACTACAAGACCATCAGTGAGGCCATCGCCAACATCCCTGAGGACAACACCAAACGCTACGTTCTCACTCTCCAACCTGGCACTGTATTTCGTGAGAAGGTGTCGATAAGCAAAAACAAGCCATTTGTCACCATCAAGTCCGATCCTAAGAACCCCGCCACCATCGTCTGGAACGACACCGCCACCACCTTGGGCAAGGATAAAAGCCTCTTGGCACCGTTGGTAGTAGCACCGTAGCCATAGACTCAGACTATTTTATCGCTTATGGTGTCATCTTCAAGAACGATGCTCCATTGCCAAAGCCGGGTGCTAAGAAAGGGCAGGCGCCGGCGCTACGAGTGTCAGGATCAAAGGCAACCTTCTTCAACTGCACCGTCGACGGCGGGCAGGTTGCGTTGTATGACCAGAAGGGACTGCACTACTACAAGGCTTGCACTATTAAAGGCACAGTCGACTTCATCTTCGGCTTTGCCAGATCCCTCTATGAGGAATGCAACATCATCTCCGTGAACAAAGACATCGTAGCCAAACCCACAGAGGTGCCCAAGACAAGTGACGTGAATACCTTCAATGAGAGTGGTTTCTCCTTCAGCAAGTGCACTATCAAGGGGGAAGCAGAAAAGGTCTACCTGGGTAGGGTGTTGGAGGGCTCGCGTGCCGTCTACTCCAACACTGACATGGGAAAGGAGGTTGTGCCCATTATATTGGACCGGGGAAACATGAATTCTCCAAAGAGGTAACTACTTGCTACCAATCTGCGTGATCTTTAAATAGTCAAATATATGTACAAGTAAATATGCGCTGATGTTTCGATTGCATTTTTTTTTTCTTTGGCATGTATATAGTGGAACGTTCTACGGTACCTTCAAGTGCTCCGGGCCAGGGTCGGATGCGGCTAAGAAAGATGGATTGGCCTTGGAAGTCACGGAGACTCAAGTGAAGCCCTTTTCTGGGATAGATTTCGTTTCAGGCGGCTCATGGATTCTAACTCTTCCTCCCCCTGATCAATAAGTATTTTCGACCACCCTGAAGGCATGCATAGCTGTAAGGAGTCAAGGACACTCCAAATGTGATGAGCGACTTAATGTGCTAGCTATGAGGTTTATTTATGTACATGTTTGGTTTTGTACAAGTTAAATGAAACTAAGTTTCTAAATATTTATGGTGTGATCCACCATGTTTGTAACGTGTCGATATACTCAGCTTTTATGTAATTTCCCTCCATTCCAAATTATAAGTCGTTTGACTTTTTTAAACTTTAAGTTTGACCACTCGTCTTATTCAAAAAATTTATGCAAATATCATCAAATTTAAGCTATTTTTGAAGATTTTATATTAACAAAACAACCCACGAAAAAGAAATAAAAATTTCTATAATTTTTTTGAATAAGGCAGTGGTCAGCTTAGGACAAAAAAGTTAAACGACTTTATAAATTGGGTACGTACTAAGGATCGAGTACAGTTCTACTTTCCTCAGATAAAAAAAGAGAAGAGAGAAACATGGTACTTCTCCCTTATTTTACAGGAAAATAGAGGGAGCATGCTGCATACTAGGCGTTGAACGATGGAAGCAGGTAGGCATTCGGCATGCCACTCTGCTCAACATGTACCCCGCCCGCCCTCCAGAATACCATACGAGCCGTAATACCAGGTAGGCACGCACTGTACGTCCCTTGCTGCCGTGCCAATCAAAGCAAATGGCGTTCCAAGCAGCGCGTCGCACGCAGCCACCTGATAGCACTTTTTCGGCGGCCGCGATCACAACTCGCCCGATCGGCATGGTTGCCGTACGCTTTTTGGCCCGCCGCGGACAGCCGGACACGGACAGGTCACATCTCCAATAGAGATCTCGCGCGCCACGCCACGCCACGCGCCGGGGCCGGGCAATTATTACGTGCTGAGCGCGATCGATGATGCTGTGAAACTGGATGCCGGCCCGTGACGCTCGACTAACCTCTCCGATCCGGCGGCCGCAAATTGACCATGTCGTTTAGCGACCTGCTTCGGCTTGCAGCCGCAAATTAAAGATCGAGATGTCACAACTGCAACAAGTAGCGCAGGTTCAGCGCACGGAATCACCACCTCATCTGACGGCTGACGCTTAACTTTGACTGCCGTGGTCGGGGTAATACTCTAGCGGTCATGGTAATCCGCCGTGGTAATAGCGAGCATGGTGAGCGAATGGAATGTACCCGCGGGGCAACGCTGCCGTCCGTCTTTGCCAAGTTGCACGCAGGTTCAGTGCACCGGGCGGCTGTAGCACGTGTTGCTTTCGATCGATATGATATCGGGGCAGAGGGTTGGCACGAGGTCCACAGTGGTCCACTGTCCTATGCTGCATGCATCTGGATGGATAAGAACGAATGACGCTGCTCCGCTCCCGAGCTGTGCACTCGTGCATTGTGCATTGTGTACTCGTGTCCGGTGCGCGCGCGCCGCCCGTCGTCAAACTGACGACCGGCTCCGGCCGGCATATCGTCTCCCTCCCGTCGCGGATAGGAAGACCGACATGATACAGCGGCGGAGGCGGTGGTCCACTGTAATAGCGGCAGTCACAGTCCGCAGCGCACGCACACGGACACGTACGGCAGGCACACGGGAACGCACGCCACACGCCACCACGGACACCCACCCAACAGCGACGGCTCTCGACCACCGCATCTCACCCTCACCCAGCCACGTCTCCAATGGGCAAGAATGAGGCGCGACTCAGTCCACCACGTGCCTGCCGCTAGCCTCGCCACGCGCCCCGGGCGCCTGCGCGCGGCGCCTCGAGCCGCTTGCCACTTTCTTGCGTTCCATGGCATGCGGGCCGGGCAGGCACGAGGCACGGCACGGAAGGCAGCGCCGCCGCCAAGGTCACAGGAGCCGGACTCGTGTCGACGCGCGGCAGGCCCGCGCACCACGTGCCCGTGTAATATAATAATTGGTCCGTCCTATCATTGCCGCGCCTGCCCTGCCTGTCGTCGGCGCCGGCATGTGTCTGGCGCGGCGCGGTGGCTTTGGTCTCCACGTACTACCCGTGGTAGGCTAACCGCCGGAGCTACAGTACGACGACGATATCTTTTTAATAAATAAATTTTATAGTTTTTGCGTGGCGAAGAGACGAGAGGATAGATAGATAGGGATGCTGAGGCAGCAGCAACGGGCGAATCTTCTGGATTGATGCCGTGCATGTGGCCGCACCCCGATAGGTGGTCGCGATTCTGACGAAATGCATGCCTGCCTGCCTTTTTTTGTGCTCTTCTGCGTGCTGCAACTACACTCCTGTAGCAGTATCTACACAGTCGATCGATGGTAGGCACCATCGCTTAAAGGTTGCCGCGGCTACACGAATCCTCTCGTTCTCGGTGAAAGGAACACGTACGTACGCCACGCTTGCATGCCCATAACACGAATCCTCTCGGTGAAAGCACCACTTCTCTCCCTCTCGGGTGAAGAATGAATAAAACGAAATTAATTCCAAACACGGGAGACAACGCATCCATCCATCAACCCTCTTTTCTGTCTCCCGCCCACGTACTAGAGACACGTGTAATTCATTTTCTCATCATCATCACATACTAACCGTGCACCCGCCCCTCCCAAAAAGAAAGAAATTCCCTTCTAGCTAAGTAGCTTGCCCATGGCATCCCATCGCGCTGATGTGGTCTGCCGGTGAATGGAACACCTAGCGCGCGCCGCTCTGCACGGCCACACAAGAAGCACGCCGCCCCGCCCGGCAAAAGGGGCATCGGTCCCAATTCAGCTGAGGTCGGCGATGACGCCATCCGCACGGTCCCGTCCAATCCGCCGCTGAGGTGGCCGTCCGTCCACGAGCCTCCCATCCCCCACCTTCCGCGAACCCTGCTCCACCTCCACACGTGCCCTTTCCCTCCCGAACCCACCTCCGCTTTCCCGCAGCCGCCGACTCCCTCCCTCGCATATTGACCCCTCTCCTATCCCCTCCTCCCCACGCCCGAAGCTTCCAGACCGCCCGCCCCGCCCGCCGCTATATATCCCTCCCTGCCCGCAGTTCTCACCTTCAACACCACCACCGCGCGGAAACCCATCCACACCACAGCAGAGCAGAGCCGAGCCACTCACCGACAGCACCCAGCCGCCGGGCGAGCTTACCCGTCTTTTTTTCACACACCGGCCGGGAGCGGAGAAGATCGGCGGTCGAGTTCAGAGATCACATCGCCAGCAAGCAAGCAAGAAACCAGTGAGACCAATCCCAGCCAGCCATGGGAGTGCCGGTGGTGAGGAGGGGGAGAGGGACGCGGAGGCGGAGCTGAACCTTCCCCGGATTCCGGTTCCACCCCACCGACGACGAGCTGGTGGAGCACTACCTGTGCCGGAAAGCGGCGGGGCAGCGTCTCCGGTGCCCATCATCGCGGAGGTGGACCTCTACAAGTTCGACCCATGGGACTTGCCCGAGCGCGCGCTCTTCGGGGTCAGGGAGTGGTACTTCTTCACGCCCAGGGACCGTAAGTACCCCAACGGGTCACGGCCTAACCGCGCCGCCGGCAACGGGTACTGGAAGGCCACCGGCGCTGACAAGCCCGTCGCGCCGCGTGGACGCACGCTTGGGATCAAGAAGGCCCTCGTCTTCTACGCTGGGAAGGCGCCGCGTGGGGTCAAGACGGACTGGATCATGCACGAGTACAGGCTCGCGGATGCCGGCCGTGCCGCCGCCGCCAAGAAGGGATCGCTCAGGGTAAGCTGGGTTTTTTTTTTTCCCTGTTCTCTGAATTGAATTGAAGATGATCGATCCCTTTGATTTGATTTGTGCTGAACGAATTTTGCTGATTTTGTCTTTGATCGATTTGCTTGTGCAGCTGGATGACTGGGTGCTGTGCCGCCTGTACAACAAGAAGAACGAGTGGGAGAAGATGCAGCTGGGGAAGGAGACCGCCGCCGGCGCAACCGCCAAGGAGGCGGCGATGGACATGGCCACCTCGCACTCGCACTCGCACTCCCACTCCCACTCGCAGTCGCACTCGCACTCGTGGGGCGAGACGCGCACGCCGGAGTCGGAGATCGTGGACAACGACCCGTTCCCGGAGCTGGACTCGTTCCCGGCGTTCCAGGACCCAGCGGCGGCCATGATGATGGTGCCCAAGAAGGAGCAGGTGGACGACGGCTGCAACGCCACCAAGAGCAGCGACCTGTTCGTGGACCTCAGCTACGACGACATCCAGGGCATGTACAGTGGCCTCGACATGCTGCCGCCGTCCGGGGAGGACTTCTACTCCTCGCTCTTCGCGTCGCCCAGGGTCAAGGGGAACCAGACCGCCGGAGCCGCCGGGTTGGGACCATTCTGAGGCTCTGAGGCGAGGGTGGAGGAACCATGGATCAGGAGAAAGACGGCGTTGCAAGGTGGCGAACTCTGTAAATACAGCATAGGAGTCGAACCTGAACCTGAACCTGATCGGGGTTACAGGGTTCAGGGTGTCGGTGTAGCGTACATGGAGCCGGGCGGCCCAGTGTTGGCGCGCGCGGCTCATTCTTTAGTTTCACTTCACTTCCAACGCAGACGATAGATATATCTGTAGCTGTTCACTTTCTCTTCAACAGAACCGACGAAATTTGTTACCCAAAAAAAAAAAAAAAAAGAACCGACGAAATTTTGCTGCTCTTGTTTACACGAGTATACTCCCCTATCCTGTGTTGTGTTGCTATGCTTGCAGTGACTACGGTGAGGTTGCAGCAGCTTCCTAATAATAAGCATTACAGAACAAGGCACCATTGAGAACTTGCTACTAAAACCTTCGTGCTGTGCCATTTTGCGCATAATTCATTCCACTTTTTTTTTTCCACAACGGTAAACACCGAATTTCATTACTCAGAGCAACGAAATTACAAAAGTTCGAGTTTCTACGTGCCAACCAACCAGGACTTTTAAACCACCCACACCTGTGACCACCCAGGGGACCCAAGTGTGGGCGAAGGAACAAAAACGCTAAACCTGCTGAGAAGGCCTAACTGGAAAGAGCTGAGCATAGAGGTAAATGTTTGCACTTGGGCAAACCAACAGACAGACTAACACAGAGAAAGAAAACCAAGGCTACGACATGTGCCTCAACAGCTTGCAGTCACTACTCTATGTCTGATAGAATTTCAACACCACCAACTCGACACCAGGATGCTTCCTTCTTGCGCTTCAGCTGTTGGACGGGACGAGTTGGAGATCACCACTTGAGTTCTGAGTATCCTGTCCATGGAAGAACAGTGCAGCGCCTTTCACCACTTCAGCAGCTTTAACCATCTGTTCTTGCATGTCCTCCTTCAACAGACCTGACCAATATATCAAGAAAGAACAGATTAAGCAAACAATCTCAGTTGGAGATTTTATACATTTCTTCTCGAAGCAAATGTCATTTCTCATTCTCCACACACTCCAGCAAAAAACAGCCAATCCCACCATATGCAAACTGGGGCATTGAGGGATGGAACTATGAATCCACTGCCAATATTGGCTAAAATTTCCTGGTCTGCAATCAGAACCAAGGGCATAAGCTAAAAGACTCCATACATACTTTGTAGAGGGACAATCAAAGAATAAATGTAAGCTAGTTTCCTTCTCAGGACAAAAAGCACATTTTTCATTGCCTTGCCAATTCTTTTTAACCAGCACCTCTTTTGTCAGAATGGCATCCTGGAAAAGTAACCACATGAACACTTTAATTTTTAGAGGAATCTTGGCTTTCCACAATTTTTTCATGTTTATGTTATGACCATCCTTACAGAGATGCCTGTATGTTGACTTGACTGAAAAACACCCAGCCTTTTCCCAATCCCATTTAGGTTTGTCCTTACTAGAGCTAGGACTGAACCAAAAAACCATATGCTGCAATTGCCTCAGCTGATCTTGCAGATCTTCATACAACCATCTTCTAAATGTTAATTTCCAATTTTTCTTCTTTATCTCTTGTACAGACAGTTTCTGCTCCAGGTTGATCTCATAGAGCCTAGGAAACTTATCTGCTAATGAGGCCTCACCACACCATCTATCTAGCCAAAAGCTAGTATTTCTTCCATCACCCACTATCATTGATCTGCCCTTCAAATAGATATCTTTGACTTTTAACAAATCATTCCACACAGGGGAATTATTTGGGATCTTGGACAGGAAGCAAATGTTGTTCTTCTTAAGATATTTTTCTCTGACAATATCTTGCCAAATCCCATTACCATTTTCAATTTTCCACCACCACTTACATAGGAGGCTGATATTCATTTTTCTCAAGTCTTTTACTCCCCAAACCCCCTTTATTTTTGGGTCTGGTAATCTTACACCACTTGACAAGGTGGTATTTTTTTTTTAACCTTTCCTCCTTGCTAAAAAAAAATCTCTTTCTAATAACATCCATTTTTTCCAAGATAGTAACAGGTAGCCAGATTACATTGACAAGGTATAAATTGGTATACTACTCAAACAAGAATTGATAAGAATCAATCTACCTCCAAAAGTAAGTGCACTGCCTTTCCAGCCATCCAGCCTTTTCATTAATCTCTCACATAATTGAATCCAATCCATCACGTGTAACTTGGGCCCACACGGGGACCCCCAAGTATTTTATAGGCCAACACCCTATGGCACAATTGAACAAGTTAGAGAAAGAAATACTTTTATCATTATCCCGACCGATCATTACTATCTCACTTTTAGAGAAATTTATTTTCAGCCCGGACATTTCTTCATATAAGTATAACAAAAGTTTCATATTAGCGGCTTGTTTAGCATCATCTTGCAAACACAAAATCGTGTCATCGGCGTATTGGAGGATAGCCACTCCATTTTCCACATATTCGGGCACCGGCCCCTAATTAATCCATTTTTTGGGCTAAATTGACCATCTTAGCGGGGCATCGGCAGCAATATTGAACAAAAAGGGGAGAGGGGATCACCCCCTGTCTCACTCCCCTCCCGGACTTAAAATACCCTCCGGTCATATCATTGACCTTCACACTAACAGTGCCTGAGGTCATCACAATTTTGATCCATTCACACCATCTCTCACCAAAACCTCTTTGTTTTAAACACTCAAAGAGGAAATTCAATTCAGCTTGTCGTAAGCTTTTTCAAAATCTAATTTTAGAATAACCCCATCCTTCTTCTTGATTTTAGTATCATATAGAATTTCATGTAAAGTCATGATTCCATCCATGATATTCCTGTCTTTGAGGAAACCAGACTGGCTCCTGTTTATAATTCTCCCCATGATTTTGTCAAGTCTAATCATAAGGGCCTTAGTGAAAAACTTATACACCACATTCAACGGACAAATAGGTGCATCTTTGCTTGATGTTATTTGCCTCTTTAACTTTAGGCAGCAGGGAGATCACCCCATAGTTTAATCTATCAACATCCAACTTCAACCTATGAAAGTCATCAAATAGTGCCATAAGATCAGATTTGATGATATCCCAGCCGATCTTTGGTAGAATTCCTGAGGGGAAGTGGTGCGGACCGGGTAACGTGTTTCTTTCCATAGAAAAAACGGCTTCTTTAATCTCACTCTCACTAAACAATCTTTCCAACAAGTCATTTTCTTGACTAGTCACTTTTTCATCATCTTCCCAACGGTTAGAGTCTAAATGCACTCCAGAAGGGGTGGTAGCACCAAACAGCTCTTTATAAAAGTCTGTGGCATGATTGACTAAATTATCCTCCCCTTCAATTATATTATCATTATGGTTCAGAGAGAAAATAGTATTCTTCCGTTTTTTCCCATTTGCAACTCTATGAAAAAGGCAAAGTGTTATTATCTCCTTTGAGTAGCCGATTCTTGTTGGCTCTTTTATGCCAATAGCTTTCTTCTTCCTCAAGAATTCTTAACGATTCAAGTATGAATGAATGTTTTCGATTCAGCTCATCTGAGATAAACAATTTTCTTCTTCTTTCTTCTCCAAAATTTCCATTTCTTCCTTGAGGATTTTTTTATATTTTCTAGTGTGTCCTTTTAAACTTTGTCCCCATCCTTTAAGGATTTTTTCACTCTCCCCATCTTGATGCACCAAATGTCTAAAAGCAGACTTGGCTTTGATGGGTTTACTCCATATCTCCTTTACTTTTTCAAGTAAACTCACTTTGTTGCAGCCAGGAATTTTCAAAAGAAAAGGGTCTAGAACCAATCTGTTGTTCTACATCTGTCCGCACAATCAAAGGATTGTGGTCGGACATGTATCTAGGTGTTGGGTAAGAATACTCCAAACACGTTTATTGATGAATACTTAGTCATAAAATGACTGGTATCACTTGTCCTTTACAAGAGAAGTCGGGGGTATTTATAGGCCCCCTATCTTCGTAGCTCTACTATGATGACAAATTTTACGATTACAAGAGTTCTGTCTACATTTTCAGTGAAGCCATTCTTGATGTCTTCGCACGATCGATTTCGATCCTTTTTTAAGCTTTTCGAAAATCTTGGTCGCGAAGGTATTCGACGAAGCTTCCTTCTGAATCTTTTTGGCGAAGCTTTAACCCTTGAAGGTCTTCGTTACATCTTCGTATTTGTCTTCATGATAACTTGTTATTTTTCTTCTTCTTCGTGAACACCTTCATTATGAATCTCTGTTTATACACGGTGGTACTTCAAAGTTTGGGTTAGAAGTTTGTTCAAAACAAAGTTGACCCCCAACAGCGGACCCCTCGTGGGCGAATGCCAACTTCAAAGGCATGAATCCCACGAAAATTTTAGTAAACTTTGTGGTAATAAACGTCGTCCCAAACTTTGAAGTTGGAATTCTTGAATTTCGTCAATGCCTTCGCTAGAAAGTATTTTTAAGAGTTTTATTTTTATTATTTTTGATTTTTCAACGGCTAGTTTGACCATTTTGACCGGCTTGTGTCTATAAATAGCGGAGGACTCCCCCTTTTTTTTCTTATCTTTTCGAAGAGGGGAGACTCTGCTTTGCATTTTTTCCTTTTGAACTACGAAGGTGTTAGCGGACGGTTAAAATTTGAGCGAAGGTTAATTTTGAATTATTTGTGTTTCTTCTTCATAACCGAGAAGGTAATCATATATTTTTCTTTATCTTCTTTTTATTCGACGAAGGAAGTTTTGTACAAGTAATAATTTTGTGTTTTTTTTTTGCTATTTCTGCGGATGACAGAAGAGCGTAGTCCTTCTCGTTCACACTTTCGGATCCGAGAGAGAGGTTTTGGATTCGATGATGAAGGTCTCGTGGAGTCGATGCTTCGCCTTCGGAGTTAATTCCCGATGATGGCTATTCTTACTTTTTTTGAAAAAGTAAGATGAAGAAACCGATTTTGCGAGAACTTGAAAGGGATGGAATTTTGAAACACGGCTATTATAGACCCTGCTGGTTCGGAAGAAACTGTTCCTCTTCCTAAGAAAGATGAATGTGTTGTTTACAAGGATTTTTTTTCCTCTGGGCTGCGGTTTCCTTGTCAGGATTTTTTGGAGGAAGTTTTGAAGGCTTACGATGTTGAAATCCATCACCTGACACCAAATGCGATTACTCGACTTTCAACTTTCATATGGGCTGTGCGGAGCCAAGATGCTAAACCAAACATCAATACTTTCTGTGATCTTCACGAGCTTCATATTCAGTATCGAAGCAAAGTTATTGATGGAAAGACTGTGACCTACTATTTTGGTACATTTGCAACTTTAGGATCGCTAAAGGTGCTAGGCAAATTTCTCTCGCCGCTAAAAACAAATGGGCCGGCCGGCTGGTTTAAGATGTGGTTTTATCACAAGGTTCCTTATGTTGAGGAAAAGGTTGGTAGGAATTTAGCGAAAAGATATCCACTTGCTGCTGAGATGCACAAGCGTGAGTTTATCGTGAGACCATCTTCGAAGAAGTCTCAAGCTGCTTCTGAATGTATGAAAGCTTTTAAGTTAGTAGCTTCTCTCCAAAGTACGAGAGATTTGGTTGAGGAGTTTGTTGCTGCCAGAGTTTGGCCCCTTCGTCGCGGCTGGAATATCATTCGTTTTCATACGAAGGAGGTCCGTGGAAAGAGTTACAAATATCCAGATCGTGATATTGTTAGGCCTGCGGATTATAAGTCAGATGAAGATTTTGTTGCAGCTGTTGAACTGAGAGCTTGCTCAATTCTTGGAAAATATGTAAACAAAGAGAAAAAGTTTATGGATGAAATTCTTGGTGAAGATTACTCCCGATTTAATCGGGTTTTTGATATTGCCAAGATTGCTTATGAAGAACGACCCCCTCCGGCCTATTCTCGTGCTGAGAAAAACGCTGAAGAAAATGAGGCCAAGAATGATCAAGCTAAGGGGAAGAAAAGAAAACAGTCCGAAACTTCCACAACAGTTGGTAGGGGTAGGAAGAAGACCTTGGTTTCGAAGAAACAGAAGAAGGCTAATCTTACTCCTATAGTTGATTTGTGTGATGACGAGGGTTTTGCTATAGATGAAGATCCGATGGGAATTTCAGGTGATCAACTTGAGGTGAGAAAAAATGTGTTTAGCTTTTTTTTTGCGTGCTTTGGTTTAACTCTGCGATGTTGACACCTCTTGCTTCAAATTTACAGAATTTGGCTACTCGTGGAGATACTAGTAAGAAGTCCGGTCGAAGTTATTGTGAAAGATGTTCACGTCCCTGGTACAAACGCTTCGCCGTCGCCCAGGTTCTATTTGAAAACCCCGCTTTGTTTTTGTAACACCCCAAATTTTGCCTCTTTTGAAAATAGAAGAAAATGATTTATTTATGTATTTTTTTTTTTGTGCTCATAAAATATAGGAAAATAAATATTTTTTTATGAAATTAAAAATTATCATAAGGTTAGATATATGCTTGATGCACTCATGCTGCTGCATTAATATTTTGTGATGCCTGGTTTTTGTTGAAACTGAAAAGGAGTTCAAAATCAATTTGTAAAAGCATATTTGAAATTCGGTTTATAGAAAATAAAATGAATTCCTTCTCCTCTCTCTCTCTCGTCAACACTTGTTTATCCTTTCTTTATTCCTCTGTAAATCTCGTAAATCAATCTCTAGAAACTTTTCAAGAATCTCCGTGACTTTTTCTTGAACTTGTTTCCACATGTTGGTGAGCATAATCTATTTTGTTTTAGATGCTCCAAATTATCCTATCATGAGCTCCAAATACTTTGTTTGGGTTTCTCATGTTCTATATTGTCTCTGAGAATTTTCCCTAAATCTTCGGAGCTTTTGAGCATTCTTCTCAGCTTAAATAATAATTTTGGACTTTTCTAGAATTATTTTATCAATGAAATTAATTAATTTCGAAAAATAATAAAATATAGGCCTATGCATTTATTTACCAATGGGCTTAATGATTATTTAGGCCCATTAGTAAGGTGGAGCCCTGTAACATCAATTAGTACCATATCGCTAGTTGATGTAGCGCGGAGAGTTTTTCTCCCTATAAATATGTACCTTCCTACGAGGCCGGTGCATCATCCAAGGTTGTCGTCAACGCATGGTTTCTGTGCAATCTGATCGCCTTTTTAGCATCAGAGCTCGTGCTAGCGTGGAGTTCCGGCTGGCTGCCTGGCCGTCAGATCTCTGGTAATCGTCATCGCTACATCCATCACACAGCTGCATCCAGTGAGGACCCTCTCTTCATGATCCTATCTTTGTTCTCGTCTTTATGATCTCCATAGTCTGCACTCATATATTTCGTCACGGTGTATCTGTCTGTCTTTGCAAGGAAATCAGCTTCTGCATCAGCCGTTGCTTGCTGTTCTGCACGCCGGTTATCCATATTGATCAGGGCACCAGCGTCCTTGCCAGATGCTGCACCTCTCGTCGAGCAAGCCAGACAAATGCGTTTATCTTGCCATATAAATCAAGACAAGCCTCCTGTACAGCATGCAAGGATTCTACAACAGATTCACCAAGTGCATAGGAACGCATCTGTACGTATCTTCTGCCCACCTGTACCTTTCAAGAGAACACTCATCATCTAGATCAGAGTACTTCTCGCCAGGCAATCCAGAAGCAAGCAAGCTAATTAGCTAATCCTTGATTATTCTTTTATTCATCTATGTCCAAAACTTTTCTAAAGAGACCCTAAGCTCCTCCAGTATCTAATCATGGTCTTTTCAGTAATCAAAACCAGAATTTAATTGTTTTATTTCGAAAATCACGTTTCAATTATTTTCAGTTTTCCCACTCTATTTCAAATGCTCATAACTTTTTGCATTTTAAATCCAAATTACTCCGTTCAAATTGCGTTGGATTCGTAATTCCGTAATCTAGGTGTTTATGCTACTGTTCAGTAGGTTTTCCAACTTTTAAATTTCGAGTTTATATTTAACTTATTATTTTATTCTTTCAAAGCTTGCAAAATGCGTATCTTCGTCGTTCTAGCTCCGATTTCGGTGATCTTTACGTCTGTGTGATCGTAGTGACGTGTAGAATAGTTTTATGTACTTTTTAAACTGTTTTTCCACTATTGGTGTACTGTTTTAATTGTAGCCTTGTTTGCCATGCATGATTGGATCCAAATGTTTGTGTGTTGCTCGATTGGAATCAAGTAGATCGGTGAGCTTTATGTTGTTAATCTCGAAGAAGATTGTGATCTAGAGGAAGTTGTTGATCGAGAAGGTGTTTTTGGGAAAGCTTTGGACTTGAAGAAGGATATCTAAAGAAGGCAAGTATAGTTTTGGGATATGCTATCTTTAAACCATGATCTTATGGCTTGCTTAATGTTTATGCAATCGAACGTTAAATATGAATTGTTGATAACATGGTTTATAGGGCGAAAGAGCTTGTGTTGTTTATTTATGATGCTCTTAGCTCTCCATAAGGACTTATCCTTTGGCAAAATCCGGGATTTACCGTACAACTATGGGGGTCACATGGCTCTGACTCTAGTTGTTCAAGGGGTCTACCTAACTTTGTTGGTGGTTTGCCGAATTGGGAGAAACGGGGTTGTAGCTCTGTTGGCCACTTAATATTTTTAGGAGGGTCTTTGAACGACTTTATATGGTCTTCACTTGGTTAGGAGTCGCGAACCTACTCGGTGGAAACCATGACCCGTAGTGAAAGTGTACACCTCTGCTGCAGAGTTAAAACCGATATATCGGCCGTGTTCGCGGTTATGAACAGCCTGGAAAACCGAGGGAAGGATTTACTTTCTATTGATGTTGTTTATGATATAACCGTTGGCTAAACATGCTTATTAAATTGTTCATGATTTATCATTTCATGCTATTCATTATTTATGTTATAATGATCATGGGTTTTTGGGGTAGATATTGCCTAGCTATATTTGCGGAGTTCGACATGGACTCACTCTTGCTATTCCCCACACCTCGGGAAGAAGTTAGGCTTGTGATCAACCGGTCGGTCGGTCCCCGTGGTGCCTACATCATAAGAACGAGAGAGTCTTTCCTTTGTCTACGCTAGCCGAGGTTATGTTTCTTTTTGTTACGTTCGTTATATTTTAAGCATTGTGAATTGATTACCATTCATTTGTAAACTATATGTGAGATTTGACTTCGGGGCTCACATATAGCATCATCTGGTTTTTGTTCTTAAAACCGGTGTTACAAATTGGTATCACTCCGTCTTCGACTTGTAGGGACGCAAGCCTAGTTAGAATTGGACGTCTTTTCTTACTTTCAACCTCGGTTGGAGCATATTTTTGCAAGACCCGGTACTCGTAACAACGTGCTCGATTGGAGTATAGAAGCACACATCATAAGGAGGAGTATCCTGGGAAACATTATGAAGAGATGAAGGATGAAAAGCGAAAGCAATTCATTAGACTTCTACTACCGAGTATTTCGCTTCGAGTTATGGATAATCCTAGTAGAGAGCAAGGTGAACAAATAGAGGAGAAGGTCATAACAATCCAAGTCCTCGATCAGAAGTTGGGAGATAGTTAACTAGAGCTTGGTAGAAGTAAGGCAACATCATGAGGAAGCTCTTGATGAGATTGATGAGTGGAGAAGTCGTGCTAGACTACCAAGGATCGATGAAGTGGAGGACGTGTTCTGACCATTCACATGCAAACGGTGTTACCCTGGACGTCACTATAATCACACCGTGTTTAAGTAGGAATTTATGCCCCTTGTGCAACAAAACGTTAGTAGCGAAAGTTGAGTCATTGTTTGATTTGTGCATCTCTATTGCTTTGTTGAATTGTTATTATGCATATGCTTGTCTTGGATCTTTGTATTGAGTGCAATGATCTTGTTGGTTTGCCCACAAGTTCATATAGTTCATAGGCCTAAGGTATAAGGTTTAGTGTAATAAATAGCCGGGTTGGTTTTCTTGTTTCTGCCATGCCCTGTCTTTTTGGAGCATCATGTCTTCCTTGGCTTATACCTCTATCCTTGGACGACCAAAAATCATGCAAAAATTCTGGACAAAAGTAGATTTCCATACCTTTCTCTGAGCGCAAGAATCACCAAGATAGCTATTATGGGTTGAGAGCTACAAAAATCACAAGATGATGCAACTGTGCTGTCAGGAATCTGGACTAGTTTCTGTTGTGCACTGTTTTCGACCAACTTAAGTGTCGAATCTGGACAAGAGTTATATAAGGAAGTTGTAGAGAATTTCATAAGCTTTCCAGCGGTGTAAAGCATGACCTTATTGGATTAACAGAACTCAAAATATTAACGTTTTACTGAGCTGCTGTTTTTCTACTCGCGAGGAGTTTCAGATTTCTTATTATTGTTTATGCAATTGAATTTCTTTTTGGAAGTCATTAGACCATTAAGATGGATGATTCACTGAGGAGAATGTTTAAGCTACCTTTGTTGGTCCCCTAGTAATCGTTTCTTAAGGGGGGTAGCCATGCTGAAGGAGTTGCAAGATGAAGATTGATATGTTCTAGTTCCTCACTCGGAAGCATATGCTATCTTCTGGTTGAGATGTCAACATTGAGCACATGCATTTTTCACTCAAGGTTGATGACGGATGGATCGTTTACAAGGAGCTTGTGTGCTTGACATGGTTGGATTATGTCTCCGATTATCACAACACTTTGGAGTTCAACTTACAATGCAAGATAGGTTAGCAATAATGATATAGGAATGTGTTGCATGTTGGACTTCTCTATAATTAGTTCTATGATAGAACTTAAACAAACCTGAGTGAGATTTGTTTGGAGGAAGCTCTCTTCTTTGGTGGTTTTGCATGGAGAACTCAAGAGTGATGTGTTGAGTTGAAGCCGTCTAAGTATGCCAGAATGTTCATTGGATTCTATTGGATGGTGGAAGGTTTACCCATGTCTCTCAAGATGTTACTACAAGAGAAGATATTAACCGTGTTTGGATGTCAAGTTAACGTGAAGCATATGGATTTGGCGGTATATTTGTATTGGTTACCGGTGTAGCGATCACATGGTTTTGAAGAGTGTGTCTACATGGATTGTAAGGAATATATAGGATCACCGATATGGACTTGAATTCCATGTTCTAGATGGATTGGGCTAATCAAGAGTGATAACGTGGAAAAGGTTCTAGAGTTGCAGAAGTCGTTGCCAATGCCCTTAGCGAAAAGGAGTTATGCTAAGAAGATTCGGACGACACCACAAGTAAAACAATTTTGGATCCAAAGTTTGAGCGACTTAACTTGAGCAAAGGTCACTAATGTTTGAAGTCGGGTGAATATTCTACATTGGATAAAAGTATTCATGTGGAGAAGGTTTGAAGGACACTAAGATCAATTTGAGGGTGCAACTTGAGGTGAATATATGAAGTAGGAAATTGGATCATATAGCAGAACATGTTGGGAGCGATTGAATTCACATATGGGAATAAGTAAGAGGTTTCATCTCCCAAGGTCACCCCTATGAAGTCTACAATGAGTTTTGATATATAGACCTTGACATTTTGAAGGAGTAGCCTAATAGTTGGAAGTTACCTTGAGAATAGATTTCGAAGTTACCTTAGGATATTTTTTCCAAGTATCCTTCACATTTTTGGAAATAGTGAGCATGTTGGTTGGAGAAAGGCTAATGGCCATGCAAAGTAAAGTGGAATCTTTATAGAGAAAATGGAACTACTCGAGGAATGACAAAGATTCGCGAGACGGAGTATCTCAATCTCTTCGATCTTTATCTTTCGAATCTCGGGACGAGATTCATCTTAAGGGGGTAGATTTGTAACACCCCAAATTTTGCCTCTTTTGAAAATAGAAGAAAATGATTTATTTATGTATTTTTTTTTTTGTGCTCATAAAATATAGGAAAATAAATATTTTTTTATGAAATTAAAAATTATCATAAGGTTAGATATATGCTTGATGCACTCATGCTGCTGCATTAATATTTTGTGATGCCTGGTTTTTGTTGAAATTGAAAAGGAGTTCAAAATCAATTTGTAAAAGCATATTTGAAATTCGGTTTATAGAAAATAAAATGAATTCCTTCTCCTCTCTCTCTCGTCAACACTTGTTTATCCTTTCTTTATTCCTCTGTAAAATCTCAGTAAATCAATCTCTAGAAACTTTTCAAGAATCTCCGTGACTTTTTCTTGAACTTGTTTCCACATGTTGGTGAGCATAATCTATTTTGTTTTAGATGCTCCAAATTATCCTATCATGAGCTCCAAATACTTTGTTTGGGTTTCTCATGTTCTATATTGTCTCTGAGAATTTTCCTAAATCTTTGAGCTTTCGAGCATTCTTCTCAGCTTAAATAATAATTCTGGACTTTTCTAGAATTATTTTATCAATGAAATTAATTAATTTCGAAAATAATAAAATATAGGCCTATGCATTTATTTACCAATGGGCTTAATGATTATTTAGGCCCATTAGTAAGGTGGAGCTGTAACATCAATTAGTACCATATCGCTAGTTGATATAGCGCGGAGAGTTTTTCTCCCTATAAATATGTACCTTCCTACAAGGTTTGGTGCATCATCCAAGGTTGTCGCCAACGCATGGTTTCTGTGCAATCTGATCGCCTTTTTAGCATCAGAGCTCGTGCTAGCGTGGAGTTCCGGCTGGCTGCCTGGCCGTCAGATCTCTGGTAATCGTCATCGCTACATCCATCACACAGCTGCATCCAGTGAGGACCCTCTCTTCATGATCCTATCTTTGTTCTCGTCTTTATGATCTCCATAGTCTGCACTCATATATTTCGTCACGGTGTATCTGTCTGTCTTTGCAAGGAAATCAGCTTCTGCATCAGCCGTTGCTTGCTGTTCTGCACGCCGGTTACCCATATTGATCAGGGCACCAGCGTCCTTGCCAGATGCTGCACCTCTCGTCGAGCAAGCCAGACAAATGCGTTTATCTTGCCATATAAATCAAGACAAGCCTCCTGTACAGCATGCAAGGATTCTACAACAGATTCACCAAGTGCATAGGAACGCATCTGTACGTATCTTCTGCCCACCTGTACCTTTCAAGAGAACACTCATCATCTAGATCAGAGTACTTCTCGCCATGCAATCCAGAAGCAAGCAAGCTAATTAGCTAATCCTTGATTATTCTTTTATTCATCTATGTCCAAAACTTTTCTAAAGAGACCCTAAGCTCCTCCAGTATCTAATCATGGTCTTTTCAGTAATCAAAACCAGAATTTAATTGTTTTATTTCGAAAATCACGTTTCAATTATTTTCAGTTTTCCCACTCTATTTCAAATGCTCATAACTTTTGCATTTTAAATCCAAATTACTCCGTTCAAATTGCGTTGGATTCGTAATTCCGTAATCTAGGTGTTTATGCTACTGTTCAGTAGGTTTTCCAACTTTTAAATTTCGAGTTTATATTTAACTTATTATTTTATTCTTTCAAAGCTTGCAAAATCGTATCTTCGCCGTTCTAGCTCCGATTTCGGTGATCTTTACGTCTGTGTGATCGTAGTGACGTGTAGAATAGTTTTATGTACTTTTTAAACTGTTTTTCCACTATTGGTGTACTGTTTTAATTGTAGCCTTGTTTGCCATGCATGATTGGATCCAAATGTTTGTCATTCTTTCGATTGGAATCAAGTAGATCGGTGAGCTTTATGTTGTTAATCGCGAAGAAGATTGTGATCTAGAGGAAGTTGTTGATCGAGAAGGTGTTTTTTGGGAAAGCTTTGGACTTGAAGAAGGATATCTAAAGAAGGCAAGTATAGTTTTGGGATATGCTATCTTTAAACCATGATCTTATGGCTTGCTTAATGTTTATGCAATCGAACGTTAAATATGAATTGTTGATAACATGGTTTATAGGGCTTAAAGAGCTTGTGTTGTTTATTTATGATGCTCTTAGCTCTCCATAAGGACTTATCCTTTGGCAAAATCCGGGATTTACCGCACAACTATGGGGGTCACATGGCTCGACTCTAGTTGTTCAAGGGGTCTACCTAACTTTGTTGGTGGTTTGCCGTAATTGGGAGAAACGGGGTTGTAGCTCTGTTGGCCATTTAATATTTTTAGGAGGGTCTTTGAACGACTTTATATGGTCTTCACTTGGTTAGTGAGTCGCGAACCTACTCTGGTGGAAACCATGACCCGTAGTGAAAGTGTACACCTCTGCGCAGAGTTAAAAACTGATATATCGGCCCGTGTTCGCGGTTATGAACGGCCTGAAAAACCGAGGGAAGGATTTACTTTCTATTGATGTTGTTTATGATATAAGCGTTGGCTAAACATGCTTATTAAATTGTTCATGATTTATCATTTCATGCTATTCATTATTTATGTTATAATGATCATGGGTTTTTGGGGTAGATATTGCCTAGCTATATTTGCGGAGTTCGACATGGACTCACTCTTGCTATTCCCCACACCTCGGGAAGAAGTTAGGCTTGTGATCAACCGGTCGGTCGGTCCCTCGTGGTGCCTACATCATAAGAACAGAGAGTCTTTCCGCTGCCCGCTAGGCGAGGTTATGTTTCTTTTTGTTACGTTCGTTATATTTTAAGCATTGTGAATTGATTACCATTCATTTGTAAACTATATGTGAGATTTGACTTCGGGGCTCACATATAGCATCATCCGGTTTTGTTCTTAAAACCCGGGTGTTACAGATTTTGTACGTTGATTCTCGACGCTAAAGTTCATCTAGGTCCGGGGACCAGAAGATAAAGGTGATGTTACGAGAAGTTAGCATCGTTGCTCAAAACATTGTTTCTTCAAAATCTAAGGCTGGTTTGAAAGAGGGTGATAATTTTGTTTCGGAGACCGGTTGGAGCAATTTGTGAATAAAAATGTTTTTGTCGAAGGTGCCAGTTTGCTTCAGTCTTCGTTACAAAATGCTTCTGATGAAGTTATTCGTGAAGCCACTGTTGCTAAGGTTTCAGAAATTATTGATAAAATTTCTGTGGAAACAGAAAGTGAAAATTTGGTTGATGAAGGGAAGTCTCTGGGGGCCGAAGCTGTTGAGAAAATTCATAAGACTTTGAAGAAGGGTACACATATTGCTACTATGACCTTTGAAGATTTTGATGATGACATTTTTGACAGGGGATGTTGAGGAAGCACAAGCAGACTTAGTCTTGAAGATTCGATTATTAATATTGATACTCAAGAGAAAGTCTCTTGTCCTTTAAGAGAAGGAGAAATTGTTGGTGAGTTTTTTGTACCTTAAGTTTTTATTTTTATTTTTGACTATTGTGTTTTGATTTTTTGTGCTTTTGCAGCTAACTATTTTCCCGATGCTTCCACTTCTTCAAAAGAGAAAACCATTGATGTGGGAAGAATGAAAGAAGTTGCTCAGGATGTTAGTACTCCAGCAATTGCTTCTGAAGAATTGTCTTCTATTGCTGATCTTGAGAAGCTTCAAAGAGTTTTGGATTTCTGCCGCTCCGAAGGTGTTAATTTAGATTCGTTCAAGTTTGTTGGGGTTGGTGCTGAGAAGCTTCGTTTAATGCCAAAGAAGACTGAGCTTCGTCTTGCGAAGTGTATTGATGATGCCTTCACTGTTCCTGATGCTGAGGATGAGTTGGCGAAGAAGGATCCTTTAGAGCTTGCCGAAGCGAGCGTTTCTTTAATGTACAAGGTATTATAAACGTCTTAGCTTCATTTTGTTTTTATTTTTGTTGTAAACTTATTTTATTTTTCCTTGTGCTTATTTTCAGGGTGCAATTCTTGCGAGAAGTCAGCGCAAAGCTATAGAAGACAAACTTGTTGCATCTTCTCTTCGCGAGAAAAAACTTTTGGATGAGATTTCTTTGTTAAAGTCTCAACTTGTTGAGAAAGAGAAGGAAAGAGGCAAGGCGGTCGAAGAATGGCATCACATGGATGGACTTTACCATAAGTCTTTTGATACTATTAAAGAAAAAGATGATGAACTTGACGTTGCCAACAAGACGATAGCTGCTTTGAAGAGAGATAAAGCATATCTTGAGAAAAAACAAAAAGAACAAGAAGAGTTTTTCTTGATGAAGTTTAACAGAATGTGGGATATTTGTCGCAGCCATTATGAAAAGTTTGGTGCGGTGCCCGAAGGTCCTAATTGGGAACTTGGGGAATTTGATCCCTTTTTCAGCTGGCTATGTCGACAATATGAAGATTTGGGTGTTATTGTGAATACCTTCGCTGATACTAGCGTGATGTATGCCACAAGGGCACTTCTTCATCGATGTCCGAAGCTAAAGATCCTTTGTTTCTTTGAGTTTGCCAAGGATGACTTTTAAGTTTCTGCGCGGCCGTTTGTGAAGCAAATTAGCTCTCGTACTCAGTCGCTATGCAAGAAATATTTTGACCAATATTGGCATGTGAGTGGTCGGGAGCATTGCTTTGAGAAAGTAAAGAGAAAGATGGAAGCAGTGAGTGGTTTTTCTGCCTTTGCTTGTTCTTTGTGATTATTGTTCTATTGTTTTCTTTTTCTAAATTTTGATAGATTGAGTTTGAATATATGCAGGAGGAAGAAAGGAGGAAGAAGCGCTTAGAGGAGGAGGCACTCAAGGCTCGCGACGATGATGTCCGTGAGAGGGATTTGTAGATGTAGTTCTCCTTAGGTTTTTTATTTTGAGTGATTTCGTGAGGGAACTTTGTAAGTTAATGTTGATACACAATGATCTTTTAACTAAGATGCATCCTGCGCAGGTGTTTCGAAAGTGAAGCCTGCGCGAGGATGTTTGCCGATATTTTGCCTTTGATGATTGCCAAGGGAACTATGTATTTGAAACTTTGAATTTTTGGAACATCGTGAATCCGTTGGTGATGTCGATGTTGATTTGTTTATTGAAAGGAAACTTGGAGTTTCACAAATTAAAGTTAATTATGGAATTCCTCGAGTTGTTGATTTTAGCAACTTTACGGTGTGAGGCTCTTGTTTTAAGTTTATGAAATTTTTTTTTTTCTTATTTTTTCTAAGTGAAGATTTTTAAAAGATGAATCTTATTTCGTTCGATCATCATGTTCAAGTGCTTCTCCAGGAGTTATTTTCTGCGATGGTGCTTTAAGGCAAGAAGTGGATAAAATGGTTGATGAAGTAGTGAATGAACTTTTGACTTTTCGCCACAAATGTTGTTTCGAGAATGATGACTTGTAAAATGTTTTTGTAAAAATCAAAATTTGGTTTTGTATGAGTGTACACGAATAATTTGTTATGTAATAAAATATTATTTTTTATGGAAAGATGTTATTTCTTTTGATTATTTTATAAGTGATAAAATTACAAATTTTGTTCATGAATTTAAAATTTTTCCCTTGGCTACTGAGAACGTCGTCCATTTCATTTCTTTTTTGCAAAGGTGGCGCGACAAACTTCGCTACGGTTAAAATTTTTCCATTAGGAATTGAAAACGTCGTCCCCTTTTCTTTTTTGCGAGAAGGTGGAGCGACAAACTTCGCTACTGAAATTAAAATTTTTCCCTTAGGAATTGAAAACGTCGTCCCCTTTTCTTTTTGCGAAGGTGGAGCGACAAACTTCGCCACGGTAAAAATTTTTCCCTTAGGAATTGAAAACGTCGTCCCCTTTTCTTTTTTTGCGAAGGTGGAGCGACAAACTTCGCTACGGTTAAAATTTTTCCCTTAGGAATTGAAAACGCCGTCCCCTTTTCTTTTTTGCGAAGGTGGAGGCGACAAACTTCGCTTACAAAGTTAAAATTTTTCCATTAGGAATTGAAAACGTCGTCCCCTTTTCTTTTTGCGAAGGTGGAGCGACAAACTTTCGCTTACGAAATTAAAATTTTTCCCTTAGGAATTGAAAACGTCGTCCCCTTTTCTTTTTGCGAAGGTGGAGCGACAAACTTCGCATTTAAGTAAAAATTTTTCCCTTAGGAATTGAAAACGTCGTCCCCTTTTCTTTTTGCGAAGGTGGAGCGACAAACTTCGCCACGGTTAAAATTTTTCCCTTAGGAATTGAAAACGTCGTCCCCTTTTCTTTTTGCGAAGGTGGGGCGACAAACTTCGCTACGGTTAAAATTTTTCCCTTAGGAATTGAAAACGTCGTCCCCTTTTCTTTTTGCGAAGGTGGAGCGACAAACTTCGCCACGGTTAAAATTTTTCCCTTAGGAATTGAAAACGTCGTCCCCTTTTCTTTTTGCGAAGGTGGAGCGACAAACTTCGCTACGAAGTAAAAAAATTTTCCTTTAGGAAATCGTAGGTAGTAATTTTTGAAAATTGCACCTACTTTTTATTTTATTCGCCGATGTAAGAATGTTATGTTCTTCGGCGTTTATTTTTTTATAATTTCACATAAAATGTAAAGGAACATAAAATGTAAAGGAAGCCAAGGTTGGGGAAACTATGTTCTCATTTATATTGATATGAGAATTTACAATAGAGACGCGCCTCGTTAAAAAACCACTCACCCCGCGAAGGGTTTCCCCGAGTGGAAAAAGAGTGCAGCTCTTTATAATTGAAATGTAAACTTTACTTGAAAGTAGATGATACTGCTATCTATTTACATATTTACAAGAGAAGCTCTTATCTTCTAAGGATAGTACTTACGAAGGTCTTGGATATTCCATGTGTGGCTTAACTTCGTCTCCCTTCAAGGTCTCCAAGTGATATGATCCTGGCTTGTTTGATTTTGAGATGATGAATGGTCCTTCCCATTTTTGCTGGAATTTTCCTACTGTGTCTTCATTTCTTTTTCTTTTGAGTACGAAATCTCCCGGCTGAAGTTCTCTTCTGATTACTTTTTTATTGTACCATCTGCTTGTTTCTGCTTGATACTTGCTTAAATTTTGCAGAGCTTCGTTTCTTTCTTCTTCGAGTAAGTCTTTGCTTGTCTTTAGATCGTCTTCGCTGATCATTTGTACATTTAATCTTGGACCTTCGTAGTGAAGTTCTTCTGGAGTCATAGCTTCTTCTCCATATAGGAGTCTGAATGGTGAAAACTTTGTAGATCTTGTGGTTGTCGTGTTGTGACTCCAAACTATTATTGGGAGTTCTTCAATCCACTTTCCCTTTGGTAATCTCACAAGATTTTTTGATATTCAGGTGCAGATTATTCCATTTGCTCTTTCAACTGCTCCATTTGATTGCGGATGTTTTACTGATGCGAAGCAAAGTTGGATTCCAAGATTTGTACAATATTCTCTGAAATCTTCGCTATCAAAGCGTGTTCCATTGTCTAAGGTGATGTGTCTTGGGACTCCAAATCTGCATGATGATATTTTGCCATAAGAACTTTTTCATTGTTGCCGAGGACATGTTTGTTCTTGGTTTTGCCTCAACCCATTTTGTGAAGTAATCAATCGCTACTACGCATATTTGAAGTTCCCTTGAGTTTGTGGTAACTTTCCAATTATGTCAATTCCCCATCTTGCTAACGGCCAAATTTGGTTCTATTTGTTGAATTGGGTTTCTTTGGTGCATGTGTTTTGTTTTCCGAGATTTGACAATTGTGACAAGTCTTGATTATTTCCTTCTTGTCTTTTTGAGCTGTTGGCCAATAAAAACCTTGTCTCAAGGCCTTCCCAAATGATTGATCTTGGTCAAAGCATGAATTCCACAGGTTCCATTGTGAATTTCTTGTAATATTTCCTTTCCTTCTTCGCTTGAAACGCATTTCAGCAATGGTTCGCATATGCCATGCTTGTAGAGTTGATCATTGATGATTTTGTAGTTCCTTGTTTTGTGCTTCATTCCGATTTCATCAATTTCACTTTACGGTTCATAGAATCCTTTGAGGAATGCTATTATTGCTGATCTCAATCTTCGCTTTCTATTATGTGAATATTTCTTGGTTCTTCCGTCTTTGCTTGAATTGATGATTCTGATAATACTTGATAGAATACATCTGGTGGTAACTTGATTCTTTGAGCTGCAGCCTTTGCAATTGTGTACGCTTCTTCATTGTTTGTTCTTGAGATACTTCTCAATGTGAAACCTTCGAAGTGCCTTTCCGATTTCTAACATGTTGTAGATATTTTGCCAACTCGGGATCTTTTGCTTTGTAGCTTTTTTCTATGTGTCCCGCCACAACTTGTGAATCTGTTTTGATTAGTAATTTTGAATTCCCATTGCTCTTGCCTGGCGAAGCCCCGATATCTTGCTTCATATTCGCAATGTTGTTTGTACATTTGAACTCCGGTCTTCTTTGCATATCTCATTTTTACTCTCGAAGGCGAAGTTATGATTGCGACCACTCCGGCGCCTGAGGAGCCCCATGCACCATCACAATTGATTGTCCATTCTTGACGGATCATTGTCCATTCTTGAGCTTCTTTTTGTTCTTCTAGATTTGAAGTTGGAGTCCAATGCGCAACAAAGTCCGCTAGAACTTGTGACTTGATTTTTGTTCTTTTTCAAATTCTATATAATATTGGGATGTTTCGCCGCCCATGTTCCCAATCTTCAGATGACTTGCAACTTTGAAGAACATCTTTGAGGGGATGATTTGTTGGTATTTTGATTTTGTGCGCTTGGAAGTAGTGTTTCAATTTTCTTGTTGCCATTAGGACCGCGTATGCTATTTTTCGATCTCTCGAATAATATATCTTTGAGCCCGAGAGAGCTTCGGATACAAAGTATATTGGCTGTTGTTTCTTGATGTGCTCTTCTAAATTTTCTTGCACTAATCTTTGCACTTACTGCATTCTTTGATGCTGAGATGTATAACAACAATTCTTCTTGTGGATTTGGGCTTGCCAAAGTTGTTGGATTTGACAAATACTTCTTTATTTCTTCGAAGGCCTTTTGCTGTTCTTCTCCCCATACGAAGGTCTTGTTTGAATTTTTAATGCCCGAAAGATTGGGAAACTTTTCTCCGTGACTTTGATATAAATCTGTTTTAGCGAAGCCAATCGTCCGAGTTAGTTTTTGAATGTCTTTGATGCTTTTTGGGACTTGTGTTTCCATCACTGCTTTGACCTTCTCTGGATTTGGGTCGATTCCTTTTGAAGATACAACGCATCCCAGAATTTTGCCTTTCTTAACCCCGAAGGTGCATTTTTCTGGGTTAAGCTTCAAGTTTGCTTTCCAAAGATTAGAGAAGGTTTCTTTGAGATCTTCGATGTGTTCCTCTCTTTTCTTGCTTTTCACAATTACGTCATCAACATATGCAAGTAAATTTTTCCCCAATTGATCTTTTCAAGATCTTGTTGAAGTCATTCGATGAAACTTGATCCGGCGTTCTGAAGCCCCTCGGCCATTCTTTGGAAACAATATGTTCCAAATGGAGTGATGAAACTTGTTTTTTTCTTCGTCTTCTTTATTCATCCAAATTTGATGATAACACGAGAAACTTGATCCAGGAAACTTAACATTTCACTTCCTGCCGCTTGGTCAACTAATGTGTCAATTCTTGGTAGTGGAAAGTTGTCTTTTGGGCAAGCTTTGTTTAGATCCGTGAAATCGATGCACATTCTCCACTTCAAGTTCTTTTTTTTCGACCATGACTATGTTTGCAAGCCATGTTGTGAATCTTACTTCTCTTATGACCTTCGCGTCTAATAGCCTTTGTACTTCGGCTTTTGCAGTGCTTGTTCTGTCTTCTGAAAGTTTTCTTAACTTCTGCTTCTTTGGTTTGTAACTTGAGTCAATGTTTAGTTTGTGTTCAATGATGTCTCTGCTGACTCCTTCTAAATCTTTTGCTGACCAGGCGAAGACATCTTGATTGATTCTCAAAAAGTTTATAAGATTCTTTTCTTCTTCTCCGTCGAGATCATTTGCGATTATCACTTTTTTAAATGCGGTATCATTGGATCTAGCGGAACTTCTTTTGTTTCTTTTTGTTGCAAGTCTTCGCTTTCTTCGAGGCTTCGCATTTTTCTTTTTCTTCTTGCTCTTCTTCGTCTTCGATGTTGAGGATATTTCTTTGAGCCGGAGTTGCATCTTTCTCAATATTTCTTGCTTCTGTTTGGTTTCCATGGATTGATATTGGTCCATTGATTGCTGGAATTTTCATACATAAGTATGAGTAGTTGATGACTGCTTCGAAGATGTTCAAGCTTCCTCTTCCGAAGATTGCATTATATTGGCTATGCATTTCAACAACATCGAATGCCACTTGTTCTGTTCTTGCATTATTTTTTGTCTCGAATGATACTGGCGGTACAATTCTTCCAATCAATTTATCCTCTTGCCACCGAAGCCAACTAATGGATATTACGCCCTTCCCAAGTTTTGTCTTTTGATTTCCATTGCATCTAATGTTGATGCAAAAAGTATGTCGTGAGCTTCCTCCATCTACTAGGATTTTGGTGACATCCCATCCATCAATATTTGCTTCTATGACCATAGCGTCCATGTGTGGATAATCTTTGAGCTTCATGTCTTGCTCACGTAAAAAAATGATTGGTTGGTGTGACCATTTTGTCTTTTTGTAGGGTCCCTCCATTGTTATTGAATTGACTCTTCGGAAGTAGTTTCTTCTTTCGTTGTTTGTTGCATGTTCTATCTTTGTTTCCTCCCGAAATCGTCAAGATGATACGCCTCTCGCTTGGCATTATTGTATTGACTGCCGAGGTAGATGGAGAATTGTTGCCTTGATTGATTGTGGGATTATTTGTCATTGATGCTTCTGGTTGCTGAGTTGGTATTTGCCCCCATGGTATTGCAACCAGAGGTTGGCAATTGTAAATTTGCGGAGGTCCTGGTAATGCTTGATGCGAAGGTCCTGAATGGGGATTATACCCTTGGTTGTAACATCCTTGGCTTTGTAGGGAGTTTGATTGACTTAAGAAGTTGATTGTCTTCTGATTTTGCGTGCTTTTGTTTTCTTGTTGGACTTCATCAATGCTTTTCTTTATTACTGGGCACATTTTTGAAGTATGGCCAGCCCCTTTGCCATGCACGAGGCAAAACATTTCTTCGGGTTTTAATGGTCTTCGCTCACCGAATCTTGTTTGATTGAAACCTCCTCTGTAATTGTTGTTAATGCCTCTGTTTTGATATTGGCTTCGCTGGTCTTGGCTTCGCTGATCATTGTTGAATGCATTTTCTCCACTTTGCTCGTTGTTAATTTGGTTCACACGTTGTGGTGGTTGATACTGATATTGCCTTCGTTCAAAGTTTGGAGCTTTGTATTGATTGAATTGATTGTTGGCCTTCGCTTGGTTTCTTTCAAAGTTTTCTTCTTCGATTCTCTTTCTGTAGTCATCATCAGATTTTGCATATTTCTGAAACTCTTCGTAGAGTTGAGCTACTGTTTTCGGTCTTTCTCTTTTCAGATGTGATGATAGTTGACTTGCCCTTAATCCCTCGATGGCTGCTACGATGATCACTTCATCCGGTATATCCGGTATCGAGTTTTCATTTGGATGAATCTCTTGTAATACTTGATCAATGGTTCTTTTTGGATATTGCTTGATGTCAAATAGGTCGTCACTTGTTAGCTCGGTGTGTTGAAATCCTTGAAAATCAACTAGCAAACTTGTCCTTAATTGTTCCCAACTCTTGATTGACCTTGGTTTAAGCGAAGAATACCATTTTTGTCTTGATCCTTTCATTGCCATGATGAGTGATTTTGCTAATGTTGACTCATCTCCTCCTCCCCGAGGCAACCTGCAGCTTCGAAACTCATAAGAAATTGCCTTGGATCCGTGAGTCCTTCGTATGTTGGTATTATGTTGAACTTGAACCCTTTTTGGCCATTTTGCTATTTGTAAATCAATTGACAAAGGAGACTCGTGTCAATTCTTTGTTATGATCTTGTCTTGTTCTTTTTTTCTTTCCTTGTATTGTTTCTTTGAGCTTGGCTCCTCAATGTTGATGACTTCTTTCTCTTGTTTTTCAAGTTCTTCATTTAGTTTATGCAATCGGCCGGCTTCTTCAATTCTACGCTTTATTGTCTTTTCTCTTGTAACGTTGTCTACATTCTTCAAGTTCTTTTTCTTTTCTTGCTAAGTTCTCTTCGAGTGCTTTGAGCCTTTGCTCTTCGCTTTCATTGTCTTGTGACTTTGATTTTTCTCTTACTTCTTCAATTTCCTCTTCTTGTTCATCTTCTTGTGATCTCGTTTCTTCACGTAGATATTTGTTTCTTTGGCCTTCCCATGTCTTTAGTTGGTCGTGGGAATGCTCGAGCACACACACACGGTGGGCGCCAAGATGTTGGGTAAGAATACTCCAAACACGTTTATTGATGAATACTTAGTCATAAAATGGTGGTATCACTTGTCCTTTACAAGAGAAGTCGGGGGTATTTATAGGCCCCCCTATCTTCGTAGCTCTACTATGATGACAAATTTTCTGAGTTACAAGAGTTCCTGTCTACATTTTTTCGTGAAGCCATTCTTGATGTCTTCGCACGATCGACTTTCGATCCTTTTTAAGCTTTTTCGAAAATCTTGGTCGCGAAGGTATTCGACGAAGCTTCCTTCCCGAATCTTTTTGGCGAAGCTTTAACCCGCGAAGGTCTTCGTTACATCTTCGTATTTGTCTTCATGATAACTTGTTATTTTTCTTCTTCTTCGTGAACACCTTCGTATGAATCTCTGTTTATACGGTGGTACTTCAAAGTTTGGGTTAGAAGTTTGTTCAAAACAAAGTTGACCCCCAACACTAGGTATCTTTTCGAGGGTTACAAAGGGGAAATTCATCTTCCCATGTACTAGAGATAAGAACCCTGTCAAGTTTTTCCAGTGTAGGATTTTCCCTATTGTTAGTCCAAGTAAATTTTCCCCCCACCAGGGGTAAATCCCTTAACTCGTAGGAGTTAATAATGGAATTGAAGACATAGGAGAAATTATTCTCAGTAAACTTCTTATTTTTTTCTCATTACTATATCTTAAAATGTTGAAGTCCCCTCCAACAAGCATAGGATATTTTGCCTTGTAACAGAAATTTGATAGTTCAGTCAGGAAACTATCTTTGAATTCATCTTGAGCAGGGCCATATACATTGGCCAGAGATAATTGCTTCTTTGACTTTTTATCCACCACATTTGCAATGATCATATATTCACCACTCTCAAAATTTTCCACCTCAAATTTATCTTTTCTGATGCCACTTAGCATCCCCCCAGATTTTCCTTTTGAAGGAGTCCAGAACCAGTTGAACTCATTATTGTAGTCAAATTTTCTGAAGAATTTATCAGTGTACTTTTTTTTCATTGTTTCTTGTATCCCAATAAAATCAGCTTTGTGATCCCAAAGCAATTCCTTGATAAAAGTGCCCAGGCCTCTTTTGGCCACCCCTCTATAATTCCAAATGATACCTATCATTTAATAACTTTTTTAATGGTCTGCCTATTTCTGAGATTAAATCTAGGGCTAGCCATAGATTTAACTCCTTCAGAGTTACCAGAACCATCAAGAGGTTGGTTCTTATAGACTCTGGTTGTTTTTTTTCTTTTCTTTGAAGATTTGCTTTTTCTCCCACTCTGAACCAACACAGGTGGTTCATCATCAGATTCTGACTTCCAATCTAAGAACCGATGTTCTTCTAAACTGGTATTTTCATCCTCCAGATGATGAGTTTTGGGCTTTTGCCGTGCGTAAAATGTGAATGCAACAGGCACAAGGGTATTGGGAGACTTTTGAACATCAGATTTGGATCAATCTTATTTCCACCAAGAAGCACAAATACAGCGCAATGTGAGCAGCGCATCATTCTAACATACAGTACCAACCTGTGTATTGGAGGACGAATTTTACATCTTCAAACTAGCCATTGCGCATATGCACATGGAGAAAATGGAAGGCGAACACAGCTCATTTCTTATTGTATCGTATGTATAATTCCAGTAAGCCAAAAGAAATTAGGAACAATGAGACTAGCGGACTCCCCCGAACTCAAATGAACAGAAGCTTTCACGGCGATCAGACCTGTAGTCGGGGAAGCAAGAATACTGTGATTCAGCGATAATACAACAACACAGGCAATAAAGAGCATCATCAGATCTTGAAGGCAGCAAACAGATCCCCCTGGACGTAGTCGTTGTCGACGAGGCTGACCAGGTAGTAGCTCTTCTGAACCTGAAAGTCAGCAGCCAAGAAATGTGTTTGAAAATACAGTTCTGAAAGATGAACAATATCTGTAGATTGGTTTCACTAGCATATTTGCCAACGCAGGCTCATCTTACAAAAACCAATGCTGGGTGAAATTCAAGCCCAAGTGCATCAAGATGTTCCAAGTTATTAGCAGAATGTGCAGTGGCGCATATATATTACTGAATGGCAAACACAACACTTAAGTGTAGGAACAAATCTCCTAAAAATATGTTACTGATGGAGCTCATTTGACTGCATTATTATACGGAACAAAATATTATGTTCAAACCTAAAGATTTGGAGTGAACGAGTACCTTCTCTAGTAGCTCCCTAGATGAGTCGCCCTCAGGGAACAGGGAAGCCCACACCCGTGTCCAGATTTCAAATGCTTCGTCCTTCCAAACCATAAAACTAGCTGGATCAACAACTGTAGGCTGGATAATCTCCTTGCCAGGGAAAGCACCCCATGTGACAGCATTCACGGCGTTCGGTGCAATATTGGAGAATGATTCTCCATCCTTGTTCACAGCAATGTAAGTGAGAGAAGGGAATGCTTTGATCTTCTCAATTAGTTGGTCCAACTTCTCTTTTGCGCAGAAGAATTCAAGGTAGGCCTTCTGATAAACGTAGCCTCCAGGACCACCCCAACCTGCAGAATAGGGCATAAATAAACAGGTCAGAAAGGCTCACACGCTAGTTCGAGCAAGTATTTGACATGAACAACCCAGACATTTCCAGATGATCTGGAAAGCCATGAATTATATGCAATAGCGATTCTCCGGCGATGTGGGATACCCATGAGTGTAACCTAGAACACTACAATTCCTACTAAAGATTTCAAGACTGACTAAAACATGAAGTACTGGCATTCAAAGATTCATGCAATGAATTGGAAGATGCTTAAAATACTGCTCAGTGTTGAGTAACCTAGAAGCTTAAGCTGATAGGGAAGTAGGCAATTCACTTATATTTCAACACCCAGGTCCACCTATTCTAAAAGCAAATACCAATAACTTACCAACAGTAGGCGAGTCAGATTTCTCTCCATTTACAGCAGGTTGGCTGTTAATGGTAAGGAAACCCTTCTGGTTAATCTTCACCAACTGGTCATCGATAATCTTTGTCTCAGGTTGAAGACCATCCAATTCTGACCATGGGCTGCTTGTGAGTTTCCCTTGACAGAAGTTTGTAAAGCGCTGGGATATAGAGAATGCCAGAATTAAGAAGGGTTCGCAAAGAGTTTAAAAGATGACAACTTCTAGGCCATGCAGACCAATAATGTATCACTGTAGTTTAAAAGTTACCTCACTAATGTCCTCCACAGATTTAAGTGGAACAGCCCATTCCTCTTGGAGCTTTTTACCACGCCCACGTGGTCTTGTGAACTGTTTAAAATTGAATAGATAGATAGTTACAAACAACTAGGATTTCATGACAAATAGTCATCACAGAAGCCAAGTTGAGTGATTTGGAATAGATATTTCTTGATCAAGTCTACATAAAGGTGTAGCAGTGGCAATATGAAAAAAAATCCTATAGTGAAACACCCTTTTGGGGTCCATGATTATACATTCATTACTGAATAAATATATCTGAATCACATTAAATGTTCACTCTAACTTGACTCTTTTTTTTCCTGGAAGATGTATAATTTATATCAACCGGAGAATGATACAAAAAAAATACAGCATACTGCATAGGTGATGTTAATTCATTGCAGTAAACAAAAAAAAAGTAGACCGGAACACAGAGATACAAAAATTACCTGGTGGTCAGTAAGTGCTCCATATGATGGGTTTCGAGAATCACCCACCGTCCATGGGGATACTGATCCCATCCTAATGTCCTCTTAAGATAGCTCTTTGGTCTGTTGGCCCTGCACAATAATTAACATTCACTAGACTGGGTTAGCATATCACAAAGACCTCAAGCATCTTAACATAAAAGAACTCCAATACACTACCAGAATATAGGTCGAACATCCTCTTTAACACGGAAAATATTAGTTGCCGGCCTCCAAGGTACTTGACCTTGAAACCTTGGACTCCTCAATTAATCCAAGATTCTGGTGGGGACATAATAGTTGTTAGTAAGAGGTTCAGATTGAAAAAAAAAAAAATGAAATTCAAACATGGAAATTACCATCAAAATTCCTAGAGCGGACTTGTCCATGTTTAGTGTGTAAAGGTGCAATGTCTTGATGCCAGTGGCAAGAATTTTCTTGCACATCTCAGTTCCAAGGTGGATTCCATATTGTCTAACAGCCTCCTCATTGTCTTTAATAGGATCCAGTGCAGCAGTGATCTCAGAAGGTATCTGTTAGGCATTCAAAGTGATTATTTCAGTGAGAACTCAAAACATTGAAAACAAAATGTAAAAGTATTTGTCCATTAACATAATAGCATGAAAGTTCAAATTATGAGGAGATGGTGCTTGTAAAACATTTACATAAACATACAATGAACTATTTCTTGAACAACATTATGGTGTCAATTTGAAAGATTTCATTAATCTCAAGGAATATTGTATGGTGTTAGCACTACATTTACCTACACGTGCAAGTGGAAGCTATTCTCCATTCAAATTCAGATAGTGAAAAAAAAATCAGCCAAGTGAAAAGCTAATATATGCATAATAGCATAAGTCCATGCCAAATTGATAATAGAATGGTCTGCAAACAATTACTAATAATGGAACTGCCAGCAACAGATCTTACCTTAGTTTTGCAGAACCCGGTCATGCGCAGGAAACCTTTGTAGTTATTTATTGGCATTATGCCAGGAACAATGGGACAAGTAATACCAATTTGGCGGCAGTCATTCACAAACTTGAGAAAGATGTCGGTATCATAGAAAAGTTGTGTAACAATAAGGTCAGCACCAGCATCAACCTACAGAGAAAATGTATAACAGAGTGAGAAGGGAACAATAAAAAAACATATAGTGTCATGATTTACAGCATCATACATCTGTTTTCAAAATATTGTTTTGTTCATGAACCAACAAAAATGTTCTGCTATCATTTTGAACTGAGAAAAGTAAACAAAATCAAGAAAGTAAAGAGAACCTTTCTCTTCAAATATGCAAGATCATTGCTATAAGCTTCCAATGTAGCACCTCCCTCGCCTTGTATCGCATCAGGGGTGTGCCTCTGACATTTGGAAAAGGTATTTCAGATAAACCATCAATTTACAGGGTAGGGACTTGAAACCATCCCCTCTAAAGATATGTAATGACTAGCTGACCTGGATAACCAGCTACAGTTATGCCAAAATAATCACCGTACTTGGCTCTAATATGCTGCACCTGCAAGTAAAAGACAGAAGACAGTTTGAATGTGAGGTGGTTTCTTTGAGGATTCAGATGGGTTGATCTAGTTTCCAAAATATAACACCTATTGCAGCAGCAATAAACTAGTCATAATGCCCATGTCATGCCAATGTACTTCACGATTATGTTGCCTTTAATGCAATCTTACCAAATCAAGAGCACAAGCAAATCCGCCTTCAACTTGCACAAATTTGTCTTGCCCATGTGGAGGATCCCCTCTGAGGGCCAAAACATTTTGAATCCCATTGGATTTGATGGTTTCCAAGGCATGATCAATCTTCTCTACTGGCATGTTTGTACATGTCAGGTGCATCATAGTTTCCACACACACCTACAAAACAGAACCGATATAAAGTATTATAAGCATTCCATGCATGCAGTGCAAGTTATACATCAAAGATGCAGAGGAATTATAAGAAGTAAATTAGTTTGATAAAATTGAAGCAGTTTAGAACAGGATAGCCTTAAAGCTGGATGATCAAATCCAACCAAGATTAAAAAATGTCAGTATAATATTCAGGCCAGATATGCTGCAGCCAAATTTGGCATGGCAATAATTCAGCACTATGAATGTAATTGATAGAGCTGTACTTGAGGAAACACTGGCTCTACAAACCCAGCATTCGAACCAATGCCCACCACCAGTAGCGTCACGTACAAACAATCTAATCCAACAAGTGGCATCAGAACTCATCCAGTCGTCCTTCTAATAATCCATTGCGGAAACTAAGTGAATGAGCTTCAACTTCAATCCACCAAGTCCTTGCTCTCTGATGTATCACCCACTTCCCACACTACCACTATTGGAAATCACAAATTGGAGTTGGAGCACTCGGTTCCACACACCACATGCCAGAAGTATCAAAACGGCATGTTTCCAGAAAACTGTTCTGTGCATTAGGCATGAACTTCACCTTAACAATGATCAGCACTCACGGTACACATGACAGAATCAAAGAACTAACTGAATAAATAACATGAAACAAATTAATCCAAAGTACTCAAAAGGCATCACTTCATGCCCACGCTGTCATCCTAACATAACCGTATAATGCAACCTATTACTTTAGAGTTTAGACTGAATAAACTAAGAACAATCTAGATTATGTAAACCAATTGATAAGAGAAAGTTAATCTAACCAACACCAGGTGTCTAGTGTGGAGCACGAATTTTGAATTCAGCCCAAAACCATACTAAATCGAACTCAATCAGAGGCAACCACTGCCCAAATCATTGGCATTGATCAAACGCATTCCCCTCAGGCGCAGAACCAATCCAGGAAATGTAATTACCCAAAACCGTTACCGACACAACAAAACGAATGCATATCGCCACGTCCACCAACAAACGCATTACCCCGCGCCCAGGCAGATCGAACCGAAGCCATCAGTTCCCGGTGCGGAAACAGATCAGATCGCGCGCGGGGTCGAACGAGCTAGCAGCAGCACGACACGTACCATGTTCTGCATGCGGTTGGCGATTTCGAGGGTAAGCTCGGCGGTGGATCCCCCGGCGCCCCAGGTGATGTCGCAGAAGGAGGGGCCGTGCGCCACCATGCGGTCCATCCGCTCGAACAGGTTCTCGACCCCATCCTCCGTCTTGGGAGGGAAGTACTCGAACGAGAACGCCGTCCGGCCATTCTCCGCGGCCTCACGAATCTTCTCGATCACCTTCATCTCGAAAACCTCACCACGAGCTTGGCGCGCGCGCTCTAATGGCGAGCCGAGGCGAGGAGCAGAGGGAGGGAGGGGGTTGGGCGCAGCGCAGGTTGGAGAAGTGGGTGCGGGTGGGTTTATACGGAGATCTGTCTCACCAACCCCGCGTTGTTGGATGAGCCCTGGTCCACGGTGAACTTCTCTCTATGACAGGTGGGGTCCGGACGCAGATTTACGTGGTGAGTGTACGAGAGACGGGTCCAGGAGGATATGCTAGGACGGGTGGTATCGTTGTCCTACACCAACCAAAGAGTGGGTCGCTGAATGGCCACTCGTGGAGCTGGAAAATCAGGACATGCTGCGTAGCGGTGCCTCGCTGACGGGTGGGACCGGACAAATAATTTAGCATTTTTAGTTCTCTTTTGCAATCTTTTCCCGTGATATCCACTAATAATTTTAGAGTCGGGAGTGGAAGATGCCAATTTGTACCTATAAACAACTACTCTTGGTTCTGTGAGAAGTGAGATTCCACACACAGTGGACTTCATCCCTGCTTATCTCATGACTGCGATTTCCACATACGTGCAGAGACTCTTACATGCATCACCTACTACTCAACCGCTGCTAGTTGAATTTCCTAGGAAAAACTGTGGTTTCTTGCGACAAAAGTACACTGTGGATTAGGTAAGACGCTAGCATGTCTACAACTAGGGTGCGGATCTACAGGGTATGCTAGATATACAAGTGCATACCATACAGTCCAGCCCATCAGTAATAAATAGATTTAGGCCTCTTTGGCGCGGCTTATATGCGGCTCCGGCTCCTCTTCCTCTCCTACTGTAGTTACTTTGTTCATCGGACTCTTTTTCTCTCCCCTCTCCTCCTCTCTCACCGACACATCAGGGTGAAGATTTCCGTAGGTGAAGCTCGTTTTTGCGGCCGGCCGGCTCCGCCTCCTGCGTACCCTACGGGACGTTTATTGATCGGAGGGAGGCCAGCCGGAGCTCAGCCAAAGAGGGCCTTATTTGTGAAAATATCTGAAGGTTTCAGTGGCCTCCACCTGTGCCTCACGTGGTCACAAACTCATGATCCCAGGACCCGCGGCGCTTCAGTTAATTGACAACTAGAAGAAGCTGAAATAATTCCACTGCTAGTACCTCGGCAAGCATATGCTTGCAAATCTGACGGGTAATAGCTTTGCATTTTCTTGATTTGAACATATTAATTACTTTTCTGAAATTTAACTAATCCCTATCATTAGTTTGTGTATATCAAGGTGACCAACGAGATTGCTTATCGTTACATCATGTGTGTACCATCTAACATCAATACCAGATATTCATATCGTGTATATATGTTTTATAATTGTAGCAGATTATATGATTCTATCATACTAAATCGCATGCGGTTTGCATTGTTATTTAAAAAATGTTCATCTCTCTCTCTAAGAATTGTTCACTTATGAAGAGAAGAAGCGAAGACATTGCTATAATCGAGACAATCATAGTTGATATCTCTTAGAAAGCGTCGGCTTTAAAAATTAGACAAATAGTATTGTAAGTTTTATTCTCTTTCATGCCTCACTTAAAATTATCAGCATGGTGTTAATCTATCTATACTGTACTACGTGCAAGCTTCAGATTTGATCTTTACCGAATTGGTAAATTGAGTTATCAAGTTGTATATGAAAATTGTGCTACAAATTTTGTGATATTTTACCGAATTGGTAAATGAGTTATCGAATTGTATACAAATTTTTTTGTGCAGAATCCTAGATCAACCATCACCTGTATTTATCAATGTGTGCAAGAAAAAGCGAAGAACATTTTCTATAAAAAAAAACGAAGAACAGCCATGCCAATATTCAGGATGCAACGTTGACATTGGCAACCACTTGGTCCGTCTAAATGCTCTGAACCTACAAAAAAATAAAGCCCATTTGGGCCCAGTTATCAAGCCCATTTCAACCGGCCTATCATGGAGCAACCCAATCCGCAGCGCGAGCGTGCCAAACGTTATCCGGTTTCAAAGCCGAGAGCGGCGTCGCCCATCGCCAGACCTCTCCAGCCAATCCCACTCCCCCAGCTCGCCGGCTCTCCTAGCCTCCCTCCGCCATGGCGGCCTTCCCCTCCGCCTCCCCGTCGCCGGCGATCTCCGCCTCGACCTGGCGCATGGCGTCCCTCCGCGCTGCCCTCCCCCGCGCTCCGCCCCTGCCCCGCGGGCAGGTTCCGGTCGTCGTTTGCGCCAGCCGCAGCGGCTACGGCGGCCTCGGTCGGCTGCCTCGGGTCCTTCACCGGCCTCGCGCCCGTGTCGAATCTCCTCTCGCTCGGTGCTGGTAAAGGAATCGTACCAAATGCCTGACTTATTCGATCTACTGAGATTGTAGTGTGCTGCCTGTTCGTAGCCATAGGGTAACAGGAATGGGGAACGAGTTTGTAGCTAGTTAAGAAACTGTTAAAAATCTCTAAAGTATCAATTGTTAGTGCACAAACGCATAACCACAAAATGCCGCATTACATGATATGAAATTTAATCTAATATTTTAACAAAGCTCCAAGAGAAACAAAGTGAGCAACTTTGTATAGAAATTGTGTTACTTTAGTTGATGACTTCCTTTATTTGCGGTCAGTGCACTGCTGCAGCTTAATTGATCGTTCATCTTGACAATATGGACATGTTTTACTACTAGTTTTACACACCTGTTGTGGTCATATCAGCTTGGTCTGGCTTGTGATGATGTCAGTAGATCAGCCTTCTCACTCAAATTTCATGAGCAAGTTGCAGCCCTGACAAAACTAGTGTTGTGTTTGAACATTCTTTTGGAGTTTCCTCTCAACTCACCCGCTGGTTTTTGTCAAACCTATTGTAGAGAACTCAAGCTTTGAGCATCGGTTGTTTGGTATTGATGCCCGCGGAAGGATAGTTGCAATGCGACATGGGAGACGCGTTCCTAAACTTAACAGGCCTCCGGATCAGAGGAAAGCACTCCTGCGTGGGCTTACCACACAGCTGCTGAAGCATGGAAGGATAAAGACTACAAAGCCAAGGGCAAAGGCAATGAGGAAGTACGTTGAGAAGATGATCACGCTGGCAAAGGATGGATCTCTTCACAAGAGGAGACAGGCTCTGGCATTTATTTATGAGAAGCATATCGTCCATGCCTTGTTTGCTGAGGTTGCAGACAGGTACGGGGACAGAGAGGGTGGTTACACGAGGATCATCCCGACATTTCCGAGGCGGGGAGATAATGCACCTATGGCGTACATTGAGCTTGTCTAGGTAATTGGATATCTTGTTATGGGATGCCTGAAATCTGAAGTTCCAAGGTCACTAAAATGCATTTTATTATTCCATATGTTGACCTAGACTGTTTGAATATATAACAAGGCACACTAGTATTCTTCTTATCATTAAGAGATGCAATAAACTGGATGATCATGGTGTGTGTTGACTTCTATAAATAATGTCTCTACCACTAGTTAGGTAAGACATAGATGTTACTGTGGGAATTCAAAAAAAAAAAAAAAAATGTTGCCGTGGGAGTGTGGGATAGTGGCACTACTACTGTTAGAAGGGGAAAAAGTGAAAATTTAGAAGGGGAAAAAGTGAAAATTAATTCAGCTGCATGACAGTCTGAATTTTATTCTGTTTCATGTTTTCCTTGGTGACCGGCGATGAGTTTCTTACAGTTTATGTTATTTTTATCTGTAGGATCGTCCATCAATTGCTGTGGTTTCATGGGTGCCGTGCAGGCTGAGTGGTCATGTCTGGGAATTGCCCTTTGGAATTTGGATGTCTGTTTTTTCTTATTAAGTTCTTATGTAACAAATTGTATTAGATCACATGTAAAATTTTGAACTGGTCAAATTTCGTCCTGTAATAGTGTAATTGACAAAGAGCTATGCTATAATCTGGGAAAAAGCACCTGGCATTTCATATAAACAATCTCAGAATATTAATTGCGCTCTCTCCAATAAGTTGTTTATTTAGGTGCTAGAGCAATAAAGTACTGATAGATACAATAATTATAATATAAAGTCGGACGTAGACATCAAAAGTCAGGATGGCCGAGTGGTCTAAGGCGCCAGACTCAAGTTCTGGTCCTCTAACGAGGGCGTGGGTTCAAATCCCACTTCTGACATTGTTTTCTTTTATTTGCTTGTTCTAATTTTTCCCCGCTAACCCGAGCCTTTTTTTTTTTTTTTTAGGAAATATGCCCGATGCGTTCTTCACGGGTGAATACTAAGTTATTTGATTCAATAACTACATTTTTGTGCAACAACTTTACATAACGATTAAAAGTGTAATACTTGTGCAGTTACCTACACGATTTATGTCTTGGAAGATTTCTCTAATAATCTCATAGGATATGTCATGGACAAACATTGTCTAGCTCGTGTGCGCATTGGTCGCTATGATCTCCCTCCGTCCCTAAATATTTGTCATTTCGTTTTCTAAGAAACAACTTAAATGAAATATGTAATAAAAATACTCATATTTATAGTATATAATTAGTATTATTGGAAAGCTCTTTAAATCTAGTTTTTTTTAACAAATTTATTAAGATACAAATATTGCATGTATTTCTTTATAAATCGAGTCTAACTTGTGGCACACACACACAAAAACGACCATTAAAAGGGACAGAGGGAGTAAGTCTAATAAAATAAGTCTTAGAACTTTATCTTTGTTTGGGCCATCAAATCATAGTTTTACCTGCTAAGTGATATTTCAAATATAATTTTTCAAATGTCTAAAATCAATATCTGACAACCAAAACATGCGCGTGCTATGTAACCATCCATCGTCCATTAATGATCGATATGTACATCATGGTTATCCTATTAAGACCTATGAGGTTCTATAATAATCTAAATTTGATACAGAAATGTCAGGTACATCCTACATAGTATATGATCTCACCGATGCATGTTCAGAGATTGTTAGAGTTGATTTGGTGTCGATGAGATGTCTTTTTACTGAATCTATGAATCCGTCAAGTTGCTCTGAACCGGAAAAGGCAGTAGCAGCGATCATGCTGTCCTCGTTGATGCCATCTGCCCCTGCACGAGTTGTGGCTGCCTCTCCAAGACGCAGCCCTGGAAGGCCATGGCCGCCTCACGGAGATGGAGTAGAGAGGCCACCCACTGATGCGGCACAGGAGGAGGAAGGCGCCCTCCACTCTGGCCTCGTATCCCCTCAGCCCGGACTTCTGCAGCGCCGCGTCTGCCTCAATCTTGGCCACATAGCTGAGCGGCACGCCGGCGAACCCGGTGCCGGACATGCACGCGGCCCACTGGTGGAGCCGCTCGTGCCACTCTGACCCGTCCCGCACTGCCGCGCCAACACGTCATTCACCTCCTCCTATAACAGGACGCGCTTCACCGCTGCCTGCACCTCCTCGCGCGCCCGGTGCGCCGCGTCGTGCAGGGCCTCGAACACCGCCGCATAGTGGTGCAGCGCCTCCTAGAAGGCTCGAGCCGCGCCACGAGGCCGGGCACGTTGTCGCTGGTGCCCTGTTCCATCGAAGGTGACACTGTGCGCACCGCCGAGAGGAAGCCCGCCAGGCAGAAAAGGGCAGAAAAAAGATGAAAAAAAAAGTTGTACTAAAATTTTTCTCTCTTTATTAGTAGTTATTATTATTATAGATTATAGATAGATATATATATATGTATTGTATAGGTATGGTGGAAGGAAAAAGGGTGGAACTCCTATTTGGTATTGTATAGGTATGTGGAAGGAAAAAAGGGTGGAAAAAAAGAGGTGAAAAAGCCCGGTGAAAAAGCCCGGTGAAAAGGAGGTGGGACTGAAATTTTTCTCTTTATTAGTAGGTATAGATTTGCTCCCACATGCGACATTATTTTTTTTTTCTATTATTTGTTTGTTCTAGTTTTTTCCCTACTGACCCTATCTTTGGCAAACAATATATTTTTCTTTTATTTTATTGTTCCATTTTTTCCCTAGTAAACCTAACTTACAAAAACTTTATATTCTATATTTATTTGCGCCACTTCTGACTTTTTTTTTTTTCTTGTTCTGTTTTTCCCTACTGACCCTAGTTTGGCCAAAAAAAAAAAAAAGATTTCCTTTCTTTTATTTTCTTGTTCTACTTTTCTCAACTAAACTTAGGAAGAGAGAACTCTATTAATAATTACTTAGAGTTTGGAATACGATGTCAACTTCTCAGGTAACAATTTGCTCAACATAGATCATCAGCACACTAAAACGTCGAAGTCGAATGTTTGGGTCGTTTCGCTAGCCTTGTAAGCTCATTGATCACACCACCATTACATTTGCTACTTTGTCTCGAGTCTTGTTTAACCGGATGGAAGTTTAATAGCCTTTGCGGTGTTGTGCTGATGTGCTGGACTGGACATGTGTAGCGATCGAGACCGACCTTGCAGTGTTGCACAAACAAAATTGGCTACTACCGGTAACGCGCTCGAGCACCGTGCAGCCTTCGTTGTTGGAGCTGGAGTGCTGGGTGGGGCAGCAATGGCCGGCGCCGGCTGCCGTCAATGGGATCGATGGCGAGTGGGGAGGGGCAACGGCCGGGAGATGTCCGACGGAATGCCGGAGCTGTTTGTTAGGACGGTGGACGGACGCGTTGGTCGGTCAAGGCCCCGGCCCGTGCGCGCGCGCATGGAGCGGAGACGGCCGCCGGGCTGGCACCGGCCGGCCGCACCGCGCATACTCGGTTGTCGTTTACTCTGTCTGTTTAGCTTGTCGGGCTCTCGAGACACCACCCACGCCACGCACATCTGATGTGAGCGGCGGGTGGAGTGGACCGAACCGAAGAGCATTCGATTCGCTGACAGGCACGGGCCGGCAGCGTCGCGATGCCCATGCACGCGAACGCATGGCGCAATGGCCGTGGACTCGTAGTACCTGACTATGTTACGGCCTCGAGTGAGTGCCACCGTCGTCACAACGAACAAAGGGGAGTAAAAACACGGATCTCGCTGGCGCTTTTGTCCGGACACGCGGGACGGCCGCGTCGACGGATCGGCAGCCGCAGCTGCTTCTGCTTGCGCGGTGCCGGTGGGGGTGTCAGGGAGGCATGCAGAGAGAAAGAGGGAAATTGGATGCTCTGCCGCCGCATCTGCGTGCAGAGGCCGGCCGGTGGAAGGATACGATACGACACAGATACAGAGGCCCGTCGTCTGCGCCCGCAGCGAAGGCGCCGTACGGCGGTAGATATCTTTGTCATCTCGTACGTGGCGTCTAGCTCGCTGCGATCGGGGTGCGTACGTGCTCGTCCGGGCGGGGACGCATTGGATGCACCCACCCGGGGCAAGGGCAATGACGCCTGCCGCCATGTGCGCCCAAGGCATGCAGCTGGCCGGGCAGGTGCGGTAGGTGGTGCCGCCCTCTGCTGCATGGGCGCGCACGCGCACGCGCGCACGAGCGCGTGGGCGAGGGATCGATCGAGCACCGGCGGCACCGGCACCGGCAGCAACGAGCTGGGCGCGGCAACGTGCGCTGCCTCCCCGTCCCTGGCCCCGGGGGCGGTGTGGCAATAACGACGCCCGTCCGTCTCCGACCGTCTCCGACCGGGCGTCGGAATCCTATGAAGGATACTACTGGGTACGCGACGCGTCGCGAATTTCCACTCCGGCGGTCCGGCCGCTACTGGGACTGGACCCCACCTCTGCATGCGCCGACCAGGCAAGGCGGCCGTCCGTCGTGCCTTGCATTGTCGACGGTCATGATAAGCCCACCACTGATGGTCCACCGGATCATTGTGTCCTGAAAAGGGAGATTACCAGGACAAACGCCGCAGCTAAGTAACGTGCTTAGTGGTACGGCCGGACGTGACAGTTGCGTACGTGTTTATTATTATTGTTGTTTGGCTGCGCCCATATTGTTTGCTTGCTTGCTGCTCTCGCAGCTACGTAACGGTTAGCGTGTGTGTAGTACCATTGTCCGTGTCTGTGTTATTTGTAACGGAATTTATAGCTTGGATCGAGTACTGTGTGGTCACCACACAGCTTGTACATAATGATCATGTGTCATCTGATTTAAAATATCTTCAAACCGAACTATATATACCGTGGCTGCGGCACGCGCGCGCTATTCATTCGTGTTGAACATGGTTTGGATTGAAAACATGGTTTCATGTTGGATTTTGGTTGAAAACGAGAGGATGTGAAGGGGTGTTTGGTTAGAAAAGTCCAGGACTTTTTAGTCCCAAGGACTACTTAAAAAAAAATCCTCAAAAGAGTTTTTTTTTGAATTTAATGGAGAAAAATCCTAATAATCCATTTCTTGTTTGGTTATTAGGGACTTTCCTAGGGACTAAAAGTCCCTCAAACCAAACAGCACAGAAGTGTGATAGATATGCGGACGACAGAGATGGTGAGAACGTGTGATGCGCCGAAGGACAAAAAAATACAAAAAAAGAATACTATTATTTGATACGGAGTATAGTATATCCCTCGTCCTGAAAGAAGATACTGAACAAATTTTAGGAAAGATCATGGTGTGTAAAACAAATGATACTTGAGAGATCTTATACTGAACATATATATGCAATTGATGTATATATCATAATATGAGTTAATTCCCTTAAAATGCCTTGTAGATTAAAATAAATTTCGAATGTTTCGCTATCATCATCGTCATAGTAAGTACTACAGTATTAATTTGTGAAAAGGTGGGAGAGTACGTAGATTTTGAAGATCGGCGCTGCGTGTCCATTCAGATCCCTGCGCTGCTGCCTAGCATTACTAGGCTTGCTTCCTCCAGCGTAGAGTCAACGGCTCAACGCCGTGCATGTTTTTCACACACGGAGCCATTATTTGTGTGCGTAATGTTGCTCGCAGTCGCAGAGCCTTACTCCAGGTATTTTTACTGCCAAGGTATAAACGCCACTGCAGGCCAGTTTGTTGGTACATTCTCTCTCTCTCTCTCTGATCGTCCTGAATCGGCATAAAACCGGAGCATGCATGCAGCTGTTGCAAGGCGCATGTGAAGGGCGATGAGTAAAAGCAGCAGCTGAAAAGGGCCAACACAAAAGTTGATGCCCGGATCAGAGCATCCAGCTTACCTGGTTCTTGTCAGTCAGGCCTTGGGGGTTGGGTCTTTGGGAAGAGGGAAAAGAAACAGAGAGGAGAGCCAAATCTCAATCAGGGTGCTTACATCATTAACTTTTACTGACTTACCAGACACTCCTCCAGCTTCTTTGTTCACCCAATTCAGCAGCAGTGGAAAAAGAAAAGATGACTTGTCATGACACAAAAAGGCAACAGTGGCACCACCACCAAAGTAGGAGTACATTCACTTGAGCTCACAGAGAGTTTGATAACCAGATCACAACAACTTATCACAGAATTCGGTTGCCGATGTTACTATTTTCATTACATTACATACATATATATAAGTATACTCACTAGTTTTTATTTGCTATTTTTATATGTTATATTATTCCTGTGGGCAGAGAATACTTGTATTGCCTTTGTCAGTTGGCTAGTGGTCCATTTGTACTAGCTAGAGTCGACGAACAACTCTTTTCTCAATTTGGAAGAAATAAAGCAAGCATTCATGGCCACTTTTCTGCATTGCTAGATAATTCGAGTAATCCGTAGTTAGTAATGGCTTAGAGAGGGATGTGCTGGCCGGGTACATTTATTTATTTATTTATCCACCCTGATCGAGAAAAGATTTTCCATATTGTGATTCTTTTGGAAAGGCTGCGTACGTTCTTAGGGAGATTATTGAGTGACTTTAGCAAGGAATACATTATTATGATTCTTTTTGGAAAAGATTGGTTGGTTTATATAGATAAATCTTATCTCCTGGTTAATTAGTTAAGACTTTATTTGTTGTATTTATTTATGTAAGGATGAATATGGAATAATCCGTATTTTTTTGTCTTAACAAAATCTCAATTAAGTGGTCAACTAGCTAGACTCTATATGGGCATGAATATTATGTATAATAGGATGCATGAGAGTACTACAATTTATTTATTTATTTTCTGAGCAGCAAGTAATAGATGGTTGCATTTTTTTTTCGCTATCAATGGCCTAGAAATAAAGTTCTGCATCGTATTCGTATCCACCACACAATGGCTCACTCTCTAGCTCTACAAGCTACTCCTCCCCAGTGCTGATAGGATCCCTTGCTGCTGTGTACCGAAAGCGACAACAATGCTCACCAGCAACCGACACAATTTGCCGAGGAAAATGGTGTGTGGGCCTCTACGTACGTGGTTAAAATAGTAACATGAAAGCTTGGCTTTGGTTGTTGGAGCAAATACTACTACCAGTCAAGAATCCAGGTACAGTCTTGGTCATCAGGGTCCATACCACTAAATAAATGCATGACAGCCAAATTTGAGTTATTATTACCAGAAAATTCCCACGCATGTAGAGTACTGGATGATGATGCAAACTGAAAGCCAGAGAAAGGGGGTTTTGGAGCTTTGCTCTAATGACAAAATGGACAGCCCAGGAGCAGTGCCGTTAGAGCTTGTTGGCTTGTCCAAGATTTCCAGCTAGCTGTTGTATCACAGTTAAAGACACACAAGAATAAAGCATGCATGTTTTGATGAGAAAACACAATAAAAAGACGTTTCAGTATTACTGGGGCATTATAAAAGTCTACAAATTAAAAGATACACGATTATCTCTTGCAATGGTAAATCATTTGGAATTCTTGGCCCTTAGAAAATTTGAAATATTGATGTTGTATATACGAACAAATATAGTTATGAGTTATGAATTTAAGGCACCATGTGTGTATGCGAACGAATAATTTTCGTGGTTACGCGTCACAAACAGAAAGAGATGATGTTATACACAACAAAAAGTCTATACGGCATGATGACTAATTTACAAATAGATATAACTACACACCACGTAAAAGTTAAATAGCGACATGTTTTATTCGTCGCATATATGGTGTCACCACATTAGAAAACAAGGTTGTTTCTACCTTCTACCTATGTGCTACCAAAAAAACATCCTTTACATGACAACAATACACGTAAAGTGTACAGAGGAGTTATGTCATATTTTGCATGAGAGGTTACCAGCAAGTTTTACCTTTAAACATTGTTTGTTTTCAGCACCAGTATAGAGAGCCGGAAATATATTACGCGGTGGTTTTGCTACCACGCATACCTATTCCAGAGAAAGAAAAACACTATTTATATATTTTCACAAACAGGAAAATAAACCAGGGTGCAGCAAACTTGTAGACATAGACTTGTTGACGTGACTCAAGAAAACAAGAAGAGGCGTTTTCTCATGTTTTCCCTTTTATTGTTGTATTTTTGTTTTGATCCAAATTTCCATCGGTGTCGTGTTGCAACCTTGAAGAGAGAGAGAAGGGTTTCCAGAGCGGCAGCGGCTGCCTGCCAACCCCTCTCCTCTCTCTCTCTCCTCCCCCTAGGCTGCTGGCTGCTGGCTGCTCTGCAGGCTGCACCCTAAAGCAGCGAGCCTTTTTACCTCTCTTCCTACCACCCCACACCGCGCACACCATCTCCTCGCCTCGCCTCCACTTCCTGGGCTACGTATCCATCCATCTCAATCACCTCGCCTCATCCTCGATTGCAACCCTCACTCGGTAGAGCCGCCGCCATGTCGGGGCTCTACAGCCAGGGGTTCTCCCCTGCGCGAAACCTCTCCCCTCAGATTAGAAGCAATCCGGATGTTGATAGGTAGAGCGGTGCATGGATTTCTTCCCTGTTTTGTTCAGCGATTACTTACTGATGCCAAGATTGCTTCTTTGCGGGCGCCCCTTTTCTTGTTTGGTTTAATCGATTGATGATACTGTGATATATAGCTTTGACACTGATGATTTGTTTGGTTTCTCGTGCAGTCAGTACTTGGCCGAGCTACTCGCCGAACACCAGAAGCTGGGGCCTTTCATGCAGGTGCTGCCCATATGCAACAAGCTGCTGAGCCAAGGTGAGATCCTTTGATCTCTACCTTGTTGTTTCCTGCAGCCCCCCAATGCCCGATGAGAGTTTTCTTTGTTACGAGTGAGCTCTTCATCTGCAAAGACTGCAATCATGAATTGGGGACTGATGCCCCCAATGCCTGGATGAGTACTCAGTTTGGATGGCATTGGATTCTACTTCGTCTATGCTTATGATCTTTGGTCCTCGCGATTCCTTATGTTTCGTTGGTTTAGATTTGTATTAATTGCGAAGCTTAATCTATTGGTTAGAATAGATGATCGTGCTTCTGGGAGATAATGCCACCTTGCTGATCGATCTGGCTGTCATAATCTATAATGTTGATGGTTGAGATCAACTTCTTGGTCGAAACACTTGTGGCTTGTGGTCCATTGATATTTTGTATGCTTCAAAGGATTGGAGATTGTAGTTGATCTTAACAGAAGCACAAAAAGGCAATGACAAAGCTCCTCTATTGTGCAAGTGTTAGATATTTGGTGGTGATCATCATATGTTTTCCACTGCACATTACCAGCAAGAGGGTGAATACATATCACACACCATACACAACTTAATTGTAGACAAAAATTCTGAACTACAATGAACTATTTTTTGTGAACGAATTTGTGCTTTTTTCCCTGTTGCTAAAACTGGAAATGCTGGAGCCTTTGTTTTTGCATTGAAGTGCCTTTTTTTTTCTTGATTGGGCAATTGTTTTCTGTCAGCTGACTCTACTCTTTCTGTTCAATGCACATTACCAGACCAGTCTTTTAGGGGGTTCCCTTTATTTTAACATTGTAGATTGAATGCTGCATTTACTGATCAAGTGTCCATTGATTGACTCTGGTGTTATTTGGTTGGACCATCCTGTAAAAATAATTTTCTGTATAGCTAAGTGGCCATCTGTGTATTGCAGACACAATAAGGTGATTTATATCAGTGCGCATGTCTTGGTATTGGCTAATAATTTTTTTTTCTTGTTGATTCTCATGGAGTAGTGGGAGTGTCATCTTCTGACCTCTGTTTTAGTTCTAATCAGTGGCTTATCTATTTCTTATTATATAACTGACTGAAATGATCTTCTGAGTCTTCTAAAAAAATGATCTTCTGAGTTCTGACCTTTGTTGTACACCCAGAGATTATGCGGGTATCAAGCATTGTCCACAACCATGGATTTGGTGATTTCGACAGGCATCGGTTTAGAAGTCCTAGTCCGATGTCTTCTCCAAACCCTAGAGCTAATCTCCCAGGCAATGGGTTTAGTCCTTGGGGCGGACTACAAGAGGTAACACTTCAGAATATATTTGCAATCAAGTGGGTGAATCTTCTGTACTTCATATACAAATGGATGTGCTTTTTTTCCTCTGGGAGTCCTCGCCCAACCACATATCTTCTTGTAACTGGCAATGATATTTCGGAGTCATAGTGAATTAATATGAAAAGTACATGCAAGATGTATTGGCATTCATGTTAAAATGTGTTAAGATGTGTGTTTTTGTCACAAATACTAATGAATTATATGCTTTTTCCTTTATGAACAATTCAAAAGAGATTAGGTTTTCCTCAAGGAACTAGCATGGACTGGCAAGGAGCACCACCAAGTCCTAGCTCCCATGTTGTAAAGAAGATTCTTCGTCTGGAGGTTCCAGTTGATTCCTATCCAAATGTATGCCCTCCAACTTGAGCAATTTCTCTTCAAGTTCACACAAAGGAACCATTGAGCTGTTTTAAGCTTTTTGTTGATATATTATCTCTCTTCTGTCCCAGTTCAATTTTGTGGGGCGCATTTTAGGACCTAGAGGTAATTCTCTAAAGCGCGTAGAAGCATCCACTGGGTGTCGTGTTTTCATTAGAGGAAAGGGTTCCATCAAAGATCCAGGGAAGGTAAGAGAATTTTCTATTCTCTTTTTTGAAATAAATTTTCTGTTCTTTTTTGCTCCCACCAAAATAAAGTCCTGTTGGTTATTTAACTCTCAGGCAAATATGTTGTTTGGGAGCCTTGAATCCCAAATTTTTTTTTCTTGAACTTGTAATGCTGTGATCGAAGTTTCTCTCATGTGTCTAAACAGTATGTTTCCTACAAATGTTCATGGTTTCTCTGCAATATAATCGATTACTTTTACAACATTGAGCAATGTACTTCTAGCCTGGCTTACCTATCATTCCCTTGCTACCAGCATAAATTGTTGTTCTTCTATCTCTGTTTGATCTTGCTGATCAGACAGATGTTTTATGTTTTATTGCTCTGTTTTTGCCGATCCCTTTCCTGTTTCTGTTTCATTGCAACAAGCTTTACCACATGGCTTCATATTTTTTTTTTTTTTTCAAGGAGGACAAACTACGAGGAAAACCAGGCTATGAGCACCTGAGTGATCCGCTGCATATCTTGATAGAGGCCGAGTTCCCTGCCAGTATCATCGATGCAAGATTGAGACATGCACAGGAGATTATAGAAGAATTGCTTAAACCTGTGGTGAGTGATTTTTTATTTGTATCTATCATATTACTCTGTGCACATCATATATCTATATCTGCTAGATTATTGTATGACACTTGACACCCCTTCCTGCTACCCACTAGAACATGTTTGCACCTCAACTTGGGAGACATTTTTGTAAGGCTAGGCCTTATTGTCAGAAAATATCAATTTAAACATGGGACAGAGAGTTTAACATAACATAGTTTTTTTAGAGAAAAAAAATGAAAATGTGAAAATTTACACTTGCCACATCGTTCGTGCCTAGATGAGGGAAAAAATACCTTTGATTTGCCTACTACTCCACACTTGTCACATAACTTTTTTCTAGAACTCTGCCTACCGTTTATTACTTGTTCTATTCTGATTCTGAACCTTGTATATACATTTTTACATGTGCATAATCGCTTCTCAATTACTGGTGAATTCTCTATGTTTATTTATGTGCACATACGGCTTACAAGGTCATATTCGTATATTCTGCAGGATGAGTCCCAAGATTTCTACAAAAGGCAACAGCTCAGGGAGCTGGCAATGCTAAACTCATCCCTGAGAGAGGACAGCCCTCATCCTGGGAGTGTCTCTCCATTCAGTAACGGTGGTATGAAACGTGCGAAAACAGGCCAGTAGAGGAACTACTATGCTCTCATACCTGGCCCTGTCCAGGTGTGTTATGCCGTCGTCATGGGAAACGCCATGCCTTCGGGCAATGTTTGCCATGGGCATGGGTGAAGGTAGCAATGCGCCTTCACTAGCGGAGTCCGGTATCAGCTAGTTTTCCCCTCCGGACAGGGGAAACTGCTGGGAAGATGAGATAGTCGCGGATCGTTGGTTGGGTCCAGCGTTGGTTGTTCTATGGTCTAGAACATTCGTTCTATTTGTTATTGACGGTTAACCCTAGTATGTGGTGGTGGTATGCTGGTGAACTGCAAACTGCATGATAAACTAGAGAGGCCTGAGTATGTGAGCTTTAGGTGTTTTATTGACCTTGTATTATAACCTTTTAACATTATGGAGTTGCAAAAAATAAAAAAAAAAAAAAATAAGGGCCATCAGTTTGTACCCCGTGTTATCTGTCAGCCTAAAATGCCATAAACCGTGATTTGTAATGCCTAGCTGTTCGCAGGATACCATCTTCTGTTCTTCACTGTTCGATCCACATTATTGGAGAAATCTCAGCTTTTCAGTACGTTTTGAGCCGATCCATTCAGGGATGTTTTGGCTCCAGTAGATTATGTTGCGTGGCCTGCGAGATTTTGTTGGCTTCCTGGGACACATAAGGCAGTGGCGCTCTGACGGCGATAACGATGGCTGGTATGCAACGGCATTGGTGTTGCACAGCACAGGGCATGCATGGTCCGAAGAACTGTGAGGCTCTGAAGACCTTGGGTCATGGCAGCAGTTTCTTCTTTGTTAGTGTCAGACCTGGCAGCCCATTATGCAAACTGTAGCGTGTTCAGCTATCCAGAAATTTGTCTGCTGAGGTTTATCCAGAAATTTGTCTGCTGAGGTTTCTTTTCTGTTCGGTGCTTGAATCAGGGTGAAAACAAAGCTCCGAAAATCATAGTCCATGGGCAGGCCCAGAAAGGGTAACTCAAAGCATTGGCAATTAAGTAAATTCTTCTCGAAAATGAGCTGTATTGATACAGGGTACATATACAGAAGATTGTAGGCTATTGGTGCTCTCCAGATCAATTGAGCATCATTTGCAAGTGTCAACTTCTCAACTGTTAATAATATCAGAGTATATGTTATTAGAAGAAATAAAGAATGTAAGCTATAGCCTTAGGTGCTCTCAAGATCTATTGACCATAAATTCCTGAAGCGCAAATATAAATGACAAAAAAAACTTAAAGAGATGTTTACAAAAAAATAGATATTGATATTTAATAAACCTCGTGCAATTCAAAGAAACAAGCACTGAACAACTGTCCCTGTATTGTATATATAGAAAACTGATGACACAGACGTGCACGTGTTGTGTTAAAGAAAGCTCCACAAACCATGCTTATCTCAGCAACCACATACCGAACTCTTCATTCAACCCAGCGGCAGCGGGGCAGAGTAGAAAATAACAGTATTCCCAATGCGCCAAACAAAGAAAACATTTCCTTCACCATGGCACCAAGAAGCAGAGCAGCTCTAGAAGGGCACATGCTAAATTGCTAATTATGCTGAATGACAAGATCTTATGCTGTCATTTAAATAATCATAACATAAGATGCAATTTGCTTAGAACTCTTCGTGTAGAAACTAGAAAGTGAATATGTACCAAACACAGGGTTTGGGCAGATTATTCATCCAACAATCAGAATTCAGAAGTGATCTGTAACACAGGCACAGCCAAATCTGTAACAGACATCTACCAAATAAAACAGACTGGGAGTTTATGGACACCTGGTAATCAAAAAAAAGAGACTAGATGTATGGCTGATTGTTTCTGCAGCTAATAAGCTGGCTGATGTTGTTTTGATGTGAGAGAAAAACACTGTACCATGGCAGAACATTATTTGACACCTGCCAAATCTGTAACAGACATCTGACCAAATAAAAAGAGATTAAGAGTTTACAGACACCCACCAAACAAAACGAGAATAGGAGTAGCAGAACATTATATTATATTAATATAAAGATGTAATAGGAAGTAATGATTGAACGAGGGATAATCCGGACATGACACCAAGAAACAAATTCTAGGAAGCCATTGAATGGAAACAAATTCTGGGAAGCCATTGAATGGAAACAAATTCTAGGAAACCATTCAATGTAAGAGGAACTATGTCAACAAAAACAGACTAGGAATTTACAGACACCTGCCAAAAGAAAATAGGAGTAGCAGAACAAGTAATGATTGAACACGAGAAATAATCCAGACATGACACAGAGAAACAAAAAAAAATCTAGGAAGGCATTGAATGTAAGAGGAACACTCATGTGAAGGTTACTTGAAAATGCACAGATATTGAGCACGCACAGATACGACAAGACATTTAATTACACTATAACGGTAATAACCGAAAAAAAGCCCGGCGGAACTGACATGAACGCAACAGACAAATAATTCAACTGATATACTCATTGAATACATCTAGATTGAACTACTCTATGGCAGGTTTGATTCCACATTCAAGCACGCGCATTGCATCACATAGATCAGTAACACATTACCAAATGTCACCATATATACATTAGATTACCACCAATTACCAGAGTCATGGATTTTCACATCGATAGTTTGACACTAACCAAAATAATACAATACCAAGTTCTAATGATGCCATGGAGATAGACAATAAAACCTCTAGCAATAGTAATTGCGGATACTTGGGCCATCAGGCCCCGCCAACCTCCTCCACGTAGAGGGAGGCAGCATGTATGGCACGCAGGCCAGAGCCATCAGCACAGCCCGGATACTTCTGGCGCTTCCTGGGGATCATCTCCCACACCGGCTTCGGAGCAAACGCCTTGACCTCCGAGCTAGCTCCCTTGACCAGGCCTTCACAGCTCCCACCCTCTTCCTTCACCTGCAGAGGTGAGGTCGGCTTCACAGGTACCGGTGGCAAGGTGATCACCTTTCCGGGTTCAGGAGTCAGCGAGATGAGGGCTGGCTCTGGAGGCGGCGAGTAGCTGGCCGCAGGGAAGTTGGTAGGGGCGCTGGCACCACGGAAGCGGATGCTCGCAGCGTCGTAGGCGTTGGCAGCCTCCTCAGCGGTGTTGAAGGTGCCGAGCCACAGTCGGCGGCGGCTGTGCGGGTCGCGGATCTCCGCAGCCCAGCGTCCCCACGGCCTGCGACGGACGCCACGGAACCGAACGGCCGAGCTTGCCCCGGCCGGTTCCATAACGTGGCGCCTCACGCCGACGCTGCTGCTGCCACCCCTCGCCCTCCGACGAGGAGGAGGCAGCGGAGCCTCATCCTCGCTGGAGGACGAATCGGTGGCGTCAGCATCGTGCACTAGGATCCGCACCACGCGCGCTCGTGGCCGTGTTTCAGAAGCCGCCGCCGCCGCCACAGCGGCCAGCTCTTGCAGGCGAGGGTTTGTACCCATGCCTTGGGAATCTGCTCAATCCATGGGGATGTGGTTTAGGGGTTGGCTACGCTTAGCCTCCGCGCCCCTCCATGGGAGCGTGGGGATGGAGGCGAGGCGAGGTTAAGTGTTTTAGGGTTAGGGTTACACGAGCTTGTGCGGCGGCGAGAGGGACCTGTGGGGCTGCGGTGGAAGCGGGGAAGACGAAGGGCAATTGCGTTGATCGGGTGGGGACTAGAAGGAGAACGGGCTGAGGGCTAGTTTCGGGATTTTGCCGTTGGAGTGTCGCCGAATCTGGTTCAGGAGTTCAGGGTGAGGATATTCTCGGATTTTGGATCCGGTTAAACGGTATTCTGTTTATATTAATTTATGTATATAACCTTCTTTTTCCAAAGAAACGTGGAGAGGCTTGTATGGCGTATTAGGTGTACTGTACACTTCTCGGTGTTTTTTTCTTAAAAAATGTCTAAATCAAAGAAACTTGAGTTGTCATAGCTAAAAGATGAGAAGTGCAAACTACACATGACTATGTGTTAGAGCAAAAAAACACAACGCGAAGGGATAGCACTACATTCGAACGGACTACATTCGTGCGGTCAAGAAGTAAGAGATGTAAACCACACACTTCAAGTCTAACCGTTATTATGCCTCGATCTTTGCTTCCCATGCATTGCAAGGTTTATCCAATATTGTTTGTTATGCATGGAAAGTACGTAGTAATGATTGTCATTTCACACACGCATTGAAAGGTGGAACTTGATGAAATGGAGCCATGTTAGCTAAATGATCTGGACAAAATTGTCAAATGATCCAAATATGTCCATACATAAGTAAATACTACATGCTTTCTAATTGCCTCCTATCCTTATGACGGTAATGAAAAAAGATCTCTTTTTTTTTTTTAAAGATAGTGAATAAGAAAATATCGAACTCAAGCTTTTCATATGCCTTCATGCAACTCAAGTTTGTAAATATTATTAGAAAAATTTCCCTCCAGCTAAATTCACTATAAATATATATTTCATGATTAATTAAAAAGAAACTCATTTTATATTATATAATGTTAGTCTTTTAATAACTCTGATCGGCCTTCAAATCGGGAATCTTGGAAAATAAGAATTACAACTTTTTCGTTTTTGAACCGTGAATATAAAAATTGGTTCTTTACATACAAGACAAACTTATAATAGAAACAAAATATCTATTTTTTTAACACGTGCTATGAGGGTGAAACACAAGGCCTCCCCCCCACTACGGCTCCAAACTACATGGAGCCCCCCTTAAGCCCCCTCTTATTTTTTTATAATTACATATATTAGGATGGGCTAAGCTTGATTATACACTATTCAGCTCACCCTAAAATTATTTCGGGTGTGTTTTGTTCACTCTAGTGTTTATTTGGTTTTAGGTACCAAATGAGTGTTGCATGCATGAGAATAATTGGGAGTAGCAACTTCACGAGTTAGTTTTAGGGTGAGAATAATAGGGTTTCTTTTTTTTTTTTTTTTTTTTTTTTTGCAACGGTCGTTTAAACCTTGGATTGTTGGATATGGTCGTAGCAATGGAATGGGGTCCTTCTATTTTCTTGGGAAGGGATGTGATGCTTAGGGCAGGTACATTGGTGTTGTCTCATAACTTATCTCATATAGTGACACGTAATTTTAAGGCGACTTAATAAACTAGGCGTACATTGGTTGTTCATTTAAGTTGTCTCATAGTAGCTTGCAATTCCTTAATTTATGGGTAGAAAAAAATAGGATTGTGAGGTGCATGACAACAACAACTCATACAATGGTATATAAGTTGTCTCATACTCCTAAATTTTTAGCTCATGAGATGGTTGTTTGCGAAAGCAACGACCTCATTCTCTTTTCCTCTCTCTTTCCTCCACGTCATCAAAAATCCTATGTGGCGTTGTATGAGACGCAGGTATGAGACGGATGACGTGTAGCAATGTACCTACCCTTATGATGTTATCTTTGCTTATACAATATTTATAAGTTGTGAATTTTATTGTTTTAGATGTCCAATTTTTAGGGGAGATGTTCCTGAAATTTTCAATAATCTTTGGACTTAGTTAGTTTTAATGTTGTGGGGTAGCCCCAATAATGATTTCTAGCCGGGGCGTTATCAATCTCTGGAGTAGCAACGTAGCGTTCATGGGATCAAACCAACCACGTACCCAGTTGTATACGCCCTCGTCGTTATCAAGCGAAGAGTTTCCACATTATATATAGCAAGTAATTGTTGTGACTTAACACCCTTTGTCCAAAACTCCAAATCACAACAATTGCAATAACGCAAGAGAGAGAGTAGCTGGCAAAGAATAAAATGATGGAAATTACATGTGTGAAAACGCCACTATCTTGCGATGCCAATGTTCCGGAGCCACAGCAAGCTGATTTCTATACTGATACGTGACCCGAGTAGCCGACGCGCTGTGGTGACATGCCCCCCCCCCCCCGCGCTCTGCACCACGACTCGGAGCCGAGCGCACCGTCCGCGCCACTGTACGTAGAGGCGTGCGCAGACCTTGAGGCGATCCGTGCGATTGCCATCGACCTGCTGCCAAGCATGCCGCTGGCGCCCCGCTACATCGAAGCCAGGGAGGAGCTCCAGGACATAGTGGTGCTCGGGAGTCCGGTGATTTTAAAGTTTGAGGCACTGCCTGATTGGATTCTCGACATGACCCGATTTGGCCCACTAGTGAGATAATTTCACCACTGCTGCAGGTCTTCAGATGGTTATTCGACTGGATGTTTGCTGATGCAGTGTGTGATTCTGTTTGGCCCATTATATTAGTTTTTAACTTGTTGATTTTGATTGAGAAAATAAAATGGGTTGGCGCACAAAGTAATGTGTGTGGCTCCATGGCGCTGGCAAGCGTAGGGGGGCTCGAGCCCCCTTGCCTCACCGCCGGTTTCGTCCCTGTTTGTGTGAATATGGAATGGTGCATGTAACCTATGTCTGAGTCTACTTTGGTCTTTGCTTCCCATGCATTGCAAGGTTTGACCAATATTGCTTGCTATGCATTCAAAATAGTAAGCATTGTTTTTTCACATGCGTTGAAAGGTGCAACATGATGAAATGGAGTCGTGGTAGCTAAACAGTGTAGACAAAATTATCAAATAATCCACATATGTGGAATACATTTTTAGATAATGAAATATGTGGAATACATAAGTGAATACATGCTTTTTAATTGCCTCCTATCCTTAGGCCAGGTCTCAATGGAGAGTTTGACCTCCCGGTTTTCAAGATGTGAAACTTTGGTATGAAATAGACGTGTTCCCTCAATGCACAGTTTCATTGCACAATTTCATAGGCATAAGGGTCCCACAACCTCTCTCTCATTGCATGGTTTAATAGCATAGTTGCATGGTGAAACTCTATTTGTGTCTCAATGGGGGTTTCACACGTTTCCAACGCATGTGAAAGGTTTTCACCATGGTGCTCAAAGGGGTTTCACCATGGTGAAACTCTTTCCTTCTCTCTCCTAGGGGTTTCATGCAAAAAGTGAATTTTTACTGATGTGGCGCTGCATTTAATGTGCATGAAACACTCATGAAACTCCCATTGAGACTGGCCTTATGACGGTAATGCAAAAGATCAAGAAAATATTGAACACATGCTTTTCATATGCCTTCATGCAAGTCAAGTTTGTACACCACTTTCACTTAGGATTGACAATAATCTCGAAGATAAACATAGATGCAGCTTTGCTGACATTTGGAGTAATACCACATACACCAGCATGGCTCTGATTTTGCAACTACTATATACTTACAATGCTTGGAATATTTGGATGGCAAAACAGCAAGAGCGGCATGGTCTCAAAAAAAAAAATGGCTGGCAAGAAATAGGAAAGTCTTTGATGAGTTTACAACTTCATGCATGTTTAGCAATCAAACATAACTTTGTACAGATATTAAAGCTTTGGAAACATAAAAAGCCAATAAAGAATCAAAGAGAGGGACAGTCAGAGCATATGGACACGAAAATGGGAATAATATGGAGTACCAACAGATTTGAGGGGATCAAGATTGATATAGATTCTTTTTTATGTTACATCTCCTAATTTCTGTTTTTCTCTGTTCTTTTTGCTATTTGTTTCCTTTCTCTTATGCTTATTCTTACTTCGTTCCTTCGTCATTTTGGCTTTACGTATGAACTTGCATTTCATTTAATAAAACAAGGTTGGAGCCTCCCTTCCAACTTCGTCAAGAAAAAATCTCCTTTTTCTTTGCCATATTTTCCCATTCACGTCCCTTTTGCCATTAAATCTAGATCATTATTAAACGAAATATTTTCAAACTGGAATCAACGGGTTTGGTTGAAAGTTCCATTTTGGATGAAAAGTTATTAGCCAAAATCCAAACAGCTAGTATAAAAAGTTCGGTTCATTTTTTCTAGTTTGGAGCAGGCATGGGCGTTGAAAGCATGGTAAAATTATATTTTGGGTGGTCAGCTTGATTCTTGTTCGTTTAAACTTATCAGCCCCGGCTTATGAATCATGGTACAATGGTTTTCCCTCGCAACAAAACAGCATCAGCCAAGGTCATGAAAGAGCACCACCCTTCACGGAGGAACCATCAAGGCAGCAAACACACACGACCCTCATTCCAGCAAGCCTGTCAGGACTCAGGAACAAGATGCTACACTGATGCATCATCACAGCCTCACAGCAGCAACAGCACAAGGCAGGGCTAGGAATCCTCATCCTACATCAGCAGGAATCATCAAATTTGCCCCTTTACATTCAGGCACAGCTTCCCACCGCAGACTCTGTCTTAATGGCAGAAGCAGCAGCAATCAAAAGCAGAGTCTACTGACCCTTCCAATTGACCTTACTGGAACAATCAAAAGCATCACTGCTACCTTCTTGCTAGTCATGAAGGATTCCCAATTCAAGGTTCACAAAATCCCAAGCGCAATGAACGGCTCATCAAGCTTTCAATTTCTGTATCTACTGTGTTTTCTTGTGATGCTGCCCCGTCATAGGAACCTTGATCAGTGCCCCCATACAAATGGCACTCTCACTGCACCGTTTTCAGCTAACGTGCCGAGTGCATCAGATTTGTTCTCTTTTGTTCTATTGCCGAAAGAATATACCCAGTAAGTAGGGCGGGTTTCCCGTTTCCACCGGCTGTCCTGGGGACACCCTTGGAAGCAGCAGCGTCAGACTACGAACTGTGCCGGTCTCACACCATCAGCCATGAGTCGGTCGGTAGGCGGCATTTTTCTCCACAAAGATCGCACCCAGCGATGAGCCAGCCAGCCAAACGACAAAGGCAGAATCCCTGAGCAGAGTAGTCCAACCCTGCACTTTTTTTTCTGGTGCAAGCAACAAATCCCAGAGAAGAGTAGCAGACATGAACACCATGGTGCAATGTAGCTTCATGGTACATAGAAATGGAACAGAGCATCACAGCATCAATGCACCATCTGACATAAATCTTGATCTTCATCGAAACCAATGGAAACAAAATAGGAGCAGAGCACCACTAATCCATCAGTATTATTTGATTTGGCATGATGGTACTCTAACTCCATCCGAACATCCCAAGAAAAGAGCTGTCAGGAATATTACAATATGCAACATCCACATGAGTACACGACTACATACAACTGTAAAACAACCACACGATCACATTTACACTGAACCACACAGCCATTAAAAAGTTAAGGGTACAGCTGTTGATATGATAAGTCAACAACATTTATGGTTTAAACTAGTACAATCTGAATGAATCGATCGCAAAAAGCGACTAGCAGAGGAAGAGGATTACAGCTCTAATTTACGAAAAAGGTGAGTTCAGCCTGCCTTTGAGTCACAGAGCTAACTAACAGAGCACACATTACAGCAGGATGGTGCTCAGCACAACAACTAAGCGAACATTTTAGCAGGCTGCCACTCAGCAAAACTTCCAGTGATTGTTGCAGTTCACACATGTGACGAATGTTGTCATCGGTTCATCGGCACTCGAGTCTGCAGTTGATAGTAGGTTGTCTTCCGCTGGCCACATCTGCCACACTTGAACTGATCTGTTGTTGCCTTTGGTGCTCCACTCCGCTCACACTCAAACAGAGCCTTCTGCTTGATCTGCATGTTCTCTTGCTTCCTTGCATCACTAGCCATTTCATCAGGGGACATGACTGCAAGCATCTCAGGCGTCACTTCACCAATGAGAACTCTCCTCCGGAAATCAGTGTTGTTTTCAGCCCTCAGGTTAAACATGATTGACCTATATTTTGTCTTGTGACCTCCAGTGGAACGTCCAAGCTTCTCAAATAGTGCAGACTCTACTTTCACAGCAACTCTGAATGGGTCGCATGCATCAACTTCATCCAAGATGTTTCTCACCTCATCTCGGTCATCATTACTAGTCTCTCTGGAAACCCTTCCAAAGGCATCAGCAAGCAGTTCGAATTTTATCTCGGGTAGGATCATTGCATTTGACAAGAGATGTAAGCTTTGGGGGACCATTTGGGGCAGATGTTGGCTTCTTTGCATTAGGTGTTCTACTGTCTTCTTTGGATACCCTTTCGACCTTCACAGATTGAGCTATGGAACCATTACTAGCTGTCTTCTCAACTTTGACATTGGCAGGCTTAACATCCACATCTCTTTTCTCAACCTTAATGCTTGCTGATGCAGAATTCTTCTCAACCTTCACGGGACCCCTAACATCCACATCTCTTTTCTCAACCTTAATGCTTGCTGATGCAGAACTCTTCTCAACCTTCACGGGCCTCGCCTTCTCAACCTTCACTGAAGAGTCACTTGATCTTTCAGTCTCTGAGCTGCCATTTTTCTTTATTGACTCTTCAAGGACAACCTTTTTCCAGTACCCAAAAAGGTCTGCAGCGACTGACTGAATCCCTGAGTGAGGGTGCTTAGTAAGGGGTCGAAGACGTTTGCCAACCTGACAAAAAAGCATAGCATGTAAGGACTGAAACCCAATAAGCGGCATAAAAACAGTGAACTGGAACCAATATATAAATATATTAATAACAAACAGTAGACATGCTAAATAGAAAGCTAAAGTTCAACACCTGAGTATTAAGCGGATATGTTTTTGTGGCAACCTTGTTTTACTCAAGAATTTTAAAATGAATCAAGTTCTACCTGCCAGAATACGTCTTATTGATAGGAAGTGTCCAAAAGTGAATGCTATCTAATAACACTTGCTTTGCCAAAAATATAAAGAAGTTTAAACCGAGTAACTGGTTTCCTATAAATCAGAGGTAACTATATACTCTAAACGGAACCATATTAGGCACATTGAAGCGTTCTATAAATCAGAGGTAACTATATACTCTAAAAGGAACCATATTAGGTACATTGAAGCGTTCGTGCTCCACAAGCTTTCCCAACCAAACCATAAGCGACAAAACAACTAGATTCCAGTAACTTCTTTTATCTGAAAATAATTACAACTAGATTCCACAAAATCCGCAAACGACAAAATAACCATTTGCCTCGCCTTCTTTCCCGCCAAATCAGAGTCCTGTACTTAAACTGAATCGAATACAAGACATTGTGCATGATTCATGTGTGGATTGACTATGATGTTGAATCACAGACTAAACAAAAGTTGGTGCCTGGAACGCCAATAGTCTACTACTGTTTGCAGAATACCAATCAAGATTAAACCAATACCAAAAAAGCAATGAGATTTCCATACCAACCACAACGGAGTTCAGCAAATTCAGGAGACAACCTCAACACAACGCATAACTATCAGGCCCGAACTGTGTCATTTAAAAACTCCCAGCCACCTGCCCCTGCCTACAAACATTCCATAAACGGAAGCCCTCTAACAAAAACATCAAAATGTGCAGAAGATGAGAATATATCATATACCTATCCACCCTAAATAGAGACAGGCATGCTCCACAAAGCTTTCCTGACAAAATCCATAAGCGACAAAACAACTAGATTCCAGTAACTTCTTTTATCTGAAAATAATTACAACTAGATTGCGCAAAATCAGCAAGCGACAAAATAACCGTTTGTCACGCCTTCTTTCCCGCCAAATCAGAATGCTGTACTTAAACTGAATTCAATACATGACATTGTGCATGATTCATGTCGATGTTGAATCACAGACTAAACAAAAGTTGGTGCCTGGAACACCAATAGTCCACTACTGTTTGCAGAATACCAGTCAAGATTAAACCAGTACCCAAAAAAAGTGATGAAATTTCCATATCGACCACAACAGAGTTCAGAAAATTTAAGAGACAAACCTCAACACAATGCATATCTATCAGGCACGAATGTGTCATTTTAAAAATCCCAGCCACCTGCCCCTGCCTACAAACATTCCATAAACTGGAAGCCCTCTAACAAAAACATCAAAATGTGCAGAAAAGGAGAATATATCATGTACCTATCCACCCCTAAATAGGGACAGGGTACAGTAATTCACTAGATCTAATTCCAAACGAAGGCCCTGTTCTTCACGTCGTATAAAGAGAGGGAAGACAGACCGTCCAGGCCGTCGATTCGACGAGCCATACCTAAAGGAGACCCAAATTCAATGCGCCAAGACCCATATCGCTCACGGTGAGATTGCCGCCGCCGCACGCATCCGCCGGGAACGACAGACAAGACGAGAGTGGATTTCTCCGCCACCAAAACAATCAATCCATCAATCAATCTAATCGAGGCGGGCGGCCACTGACCTGCGTCGAGACGAGGATGTCGGTGTTGACGCTTATGTCGCGCAGATGGTGTAGCGCGTCGAGGCAGCGGTCCGCCTCCGGCGAGTCGCCGTCCGCAGCCGTAGCGTCGGCCGCCTTCTTGGCCGCGTCGAACCACTCCAGCAGCTCCCTCTCCATGGCTCCGGCGGTGGGGCGGCGCAGCCTGGCCGGCGAGGCCGAATCAAAACCCCTAGCTTTGCGCCGCCGTCCCTCCGGCTCTCGCTATCCTCTGTGTGGCGTGGAGGCGGAGGCAGGGAAGAGAGAGAAAAGAGGTTGGACCTGGACGGACGGGAGGCCTTTATAGCCAGAAGCGGCTCCGCGCGCGAGCGGCTTGTCCTAGCCCGCCGTTGATTCGGAGGCGGATTGTTCTGGAACGACACCGATCGGACGGCCCAGGACGCGACACGTGTCCTGAAAGTTGTTAGAAACAGGGTCCTGCACCTACTGCTGCCGTTCTATAGACTTGACAGGTCCCTGGTAGACTGTTGATTTCCCGCTAGACAGAAGACGGCTCTCCTAGAACTGGAGTACTCCTCGTAATCAGTGTCGTCACACGTTTCCGAAATTGGAATGAAAGGAGAAAGATACAAGATCCAACAAGATCTGTGTCTGGAACAAGATCTGTGTCTCCGTACAAAAAGAGAAAAGGGGCAAAGTAAACCTAATCTGAATTCAGCATGCTCGCGTCATTGCAGAACCTCATAGCCAGCTTGAACTTTGGGCATTGCTTGAGACCAGACCAGCAGAAGGCCCATTGCCGTCAGCAATCTTTGCCAACGAACGGTATTGCAGCTTCACACTCTCTGCGTTGTCTGAAGTTTTCACAACATACCTGTTATAAGCGAGCAATAGACCATGAAAAAAGTTGCAGGTTTTCGAGTAGTGAGATAAGCATTGTGCTTGATTCAGGGAAGGTCGGTTAGGATGAAATTATTCTAACCATCCATTTAAGCATTGCGCTGTCACAACTGCTTCACGTCCCACAAACCGTTCTGGGGTCCTCTTGTTACCCTGAAAAGATTCATTTCAGGCACTAGTTATTGCAGAAACCACAACACAGAGTGAATGAAAGCCACTGCTTAGGTGTCTTGCTGATAAAATACCTTGATTATGACCCGGTCGAAGACAGCAAAAGGAAACTGCACACCTTTACCTCTACTAGCAAGTTCAGTTCGATTTGGATCATCGTCGCCACATTTATCCTCACATAGGGTAGAATGGATTTAAGAACACGCAAAAGAACGGTTTGAAGGGTGACTGAAAAGCTGGAAAAGGGTGTATACCAGTTCAAAGGCGGTCTCTTCTTCTTTTCAATGACTTTGCTGAATCTTCTTCACGCTTGAATGCCTGAACTGCAAGCGAAGAGCTGAAAACATATCCAAAACACAAACGGATGAAATGGAAGCTACAAAGTGAAAGTTATATACTAATTGCATTGATTCTACGAAAAAATCTAAGAAAAGAATCACATGTGGGATGGCAGGTATGCATGAAAGCTACAAAATATCTGGTAAATATGAAGTGAATTGATTTCATCGAGGAAGTTTAAAAATCAGCCTGAACAACAATTAACAGGGAGAGTTTACAGGAAGACATATCTAGTACGTGCATTGTTGCTTGTGCTTGTAGGAGGACGTAGATGTGAGGGCAGGCATGCATTAATCTTGACAAAAAATTACTCAAGCCATGGATAAGAATCTTAAAGTCACACATATATCAATAATCTCTGACCCTCGACTATCAAAAGGTAAAAAAGTTGGTGCCACAGCTAAAGAGATTCACATGAAGAATGTCTAGTATGACATTACCAAATAATAGGTATGAACAACAAAGCTAGTTAACACAATAGAATGGACTGTAACATATCTTAGTTGATACTTCTCAGTTTAAAGCCATACCCAAGTTTGGTCTAACAGAGGCCTCAGTAATTGGCAGGCCACATTTACCACAAGCTTTCTGCACACAAGGAATAGAGACTGTTATACATCACTTTCACATTCACTTGAAATTCCATAAAACCATTGTCTAAGCACTGATTATTAGGGTTTCCAGTTTCCAGGTCTATCCAGTAAAGTTATTTCTTTGCAAACTGAAACTTGCATGATGTGTAATATGTGATGGCAACGAATTAATGACTAAAAAACATTGCTACAATTTGCTACAATATCATTTGTACCCCTTTATATACTGAATGAATAGAAACAAATTGAGTTGGAAGCTTTGGATCATACAATGCATTGTTATTACTCTAAATAAGAAGAGATATCCCATGCATTACTGGGTATAGGTCAAATCAGAGGCTAATAAACAACGCCCCGAAGGAAAAGCACTCAAATTCAAAGCCAAGACCAACTAACTGTGATTTGTTGAATATAGCAAACTTGGGCTACGGAAATCTTAACAGTTAACACTAACAAACCCACAGGACTAGGTACAAGCAGGATACAAAAATACATGTTACAGTTTAATTAATGATCTAGTTTCTAGAGCCAAAAGTTTGGAACGGTATCAGGAGGTGAAGGTTCGTTCTGACATACCATTCTGTAGACATGCTGCATTCCACTACTTCCATATGAATGGCCACATGATAAAATCATTGCATCATCCATGAGAATACCTCTGCAACATGCCAGGAGATAAATGAATTTGATTTTTGGAACAACCTTTTTAGTAGGAAGTAATATTTCTATGCCACAAGAAAATCTGATTTGGTCTTGGTCTTTTGGTTTTTAATCGAAAGGTTGGGGCGATTAGCCTTTGAACTCTAAAAAAAATCTGATTTGGTCATGAGTTCTGAAAAGTTACAGTGCTAAACATTATCAATGATCATTTAAGGCCAGAGGCAAAAAATAGCATATCAAACAAATGATGATTGGGCACTAACTTTTCCCAAAGTACATCTCCCATGAACATAGTTCAACCACTACAAATCATCATCATTTATCAGTAAATAGCATTATCATACAATGCGGTAGACCGGTAAGTAGTACTCGATATTAGCACTGTAGAAGTCTCAAATATATAATATTTTGCGACTACAGTACAGTGTGGATCAAGAAAGAGCAAGGGGCATGCTATCTCTACTACAAATAACTAAATTATCAAAGAAAACAACAGTCATGTTCGGGTACCCACGTCAAAGGATCAGAGAGATGTGCTCTCAGCAGGTCCCAATAGCTAGATGCAGGACCCCCCTCTCTTCTTCCGACAACTCCATACCCATTCTCCGTCCTCATATCCCTGGGGATGGTACCAGGATCATCCCCTACTGGTGATGCAAGCCCAAATTGGTGCCATTGCTGCACCTCTTGGATGGACCTCACTCCAATTTCCCCATTCATCTCCGTGCGTCCAACACCTGGTGTACGATCAGCAAGCAGCAATGATCACCTTCATCCAGAAACAGAAGCAACTAAATCCCAAGTGGGAGAAAGACGGAATTTCACTACTCAGAGTCCACCATAAACGTGTCTTGATCATGGATGCGCACGAGCTATTATATTTAACCATTCCACGCCGGCAAGGCTTCAAGCAGCTGAATCCAATCTACCAGTAAGAAGACGACCTGAGAGCCTCTGTGTAAACCCTTGGTTCACCTGGAGCGGAGAAGGCGCGTCGCCGCGGCGAGCCGCTAGCCCCTCCGTCGGACAGCTCGGCATCATCCTCTTCGGCGCTGTCGTCGTCCATGCTTCCCTCGTCTTCTTCGACCTCATCGTCGCCTTCGGAGGCGGCGGGCGGGTGATGGTGCTGTGACAGGAAGGGACCGGCGCCGCGGGAGGGAAGTGCGCCGCAGCGGGGAAGGGGAAGGGCAACGGCAAGGGGTCCCCCTCGAGGAGGAGGCCCCGTTGTTAGCCCCTGCAGGAGAAGCCATGGTGGCGCGGCCGCCGGAGCCGGGAAGAGGGTAGGGATTGAGACGGTGCTGTTTGCTGGACTCGGCGGGCTTTCTTCACGCTCTGCTCTCTCACTGTCTCAGTGAGCCGGGAACAGGTCACGCTTCAGAGCAAATTTGCAGGTCACGCTTCAGAGCAAATTTGAAGAAATTTCACTTCTTGCCCTAAAACAAGAATGAAGTGTTGTCTTTGTAAGAAAATTTTCTACATTACTAACAGCAATTGCAAAAATCTAGGACATAAAACTCAATGCTGGACATCTGTAGGGACCCCCAATATACATCTTTTAATGTTTTCTGTCTGATCATATATATCAGCAGAATTTTGAAAAGCATAGTGAAGTGAACATTAGCTTTGACAGAACAGTGAGCACTTTTGTATATCATCATGTTAAAAGAAATGGCTTGATGTGTTATAAACTTGTACGTTGTACCGTAGAATCATCCTGCCAGCTTGTCATGGTTTTATTTGGATATGATTTGCCATTCGTTTCATTGCAGTGGAGCCAAAGCCAAATATGCAGTGAAGGCAAGCATGGACAGGTTCAGTAAAAGCAGCTGCGAGCTATACATAGCTTGCAAAAGTTGCGCTTCAACTTTCCTTTTGTATCATCAATACAATAGCTACTCTACACTGAACAAGTTCCCCTTGTATTACGCATCACCTAGGCTAAGCATCTTTACAGCACCGAAGGAAAACGTCTCAGGGCATGGCGCATCACGCCTTCCCATTGCCTGTCTTCTTTGAGGCGAAGAGGTGGCGGACGACTGAGAGCTTGCTTGTCGCGCGAGAAACGGCGAGGAGCCAGAAGGAGCTCCTACTGCTCAGTGGCGATCTCGTTTCCTCCGATTCCTCGTCTTCGTTTGGTTCTGAAAGCGGAGGCGGAGGTATTGTCATCAGGAAAGTTTCAAGCATTCGGATGATCTGGTTGAAACTGGGTCGCATGGCAGGATCCTCGACCCAGCATGATTGTACTATGAACACAAGTTCCTGGGGGGTCTCCTCAGGAAGAGCTGGCCGCTTTTGCTGTTGATATAAACAAGAGAAGATATTATCGACATCAGTAGACTGCAGTCGAGAACAACAGTGTAGTGCAACTGAAAATTTAATGTAAAAAATGCCCACTATAGGTATGAGCTTGTTTGAAGTATTACAGATAATATGGAGAGATTTCTTAAAGAGCAGCATTGATGTTATGTAAACCAGTTGGATGATGCTATGATAACATGTTCCCATGGAAACTCTTCAATTCCAAACGATGCATGTAAAACAAATTCAGCAGACCAGTCATCATCATGACACATAAGGCTAAGGATTTGAAATTCCAAACCTTCTTTCTATGGCAACATCAAATTCAAAACAATGCTTCTTTGGAAACAATTTTTTGCCATTTAATGTTAAACATTTTAGCCTTCACACTTTAGGCAGACAAGCAAGTCCTTCAATGAGGAATTTAAGCATACACGCACAAACAATTTCTTAATCATAGGCCCATACTCCTTCCGTTCCAAATTGTAGTTCACTTTGGCTTTTCTAGACACATTGATTTTGTTATGCACCTAGTTATACACTATGTCTAGATACGTAGTAAAACAAATGGATATAGAAAAGCCAAAGTGAACTACTGATTTGGAAACGAAGGGATTAGTAGTAAGAGGCTAACAGTTTTAACCACAAAAGAAGGTGTTACTAACTTGTGCAAGTATGGGCGACAATATTTTCATCCTTACCTGAAAAGCAGCAGCATATGCAGCTTGTAGATTCGACATGCCTTCAAATGGCATTCTATTGGTCAACAATTCCCACAAAACAATGCCAAAGCTGTACACATCCACTTTATTTGTGTAATGCTTTTTCTCTCCACGTCGAAGTGTGACTGTGCTGTATAGCTGCACAATCACATAAAAAAAAAAACATGAGCTATCCTTTGCACAGTATCCTTTATTAAATAAATGGTACCAAAAACTATCAAAAGATGATACAGATAGCAGCCTAGCACATAACTACAGGGGAAAAAGTTTTCTGCGGTTTTGGTTTCAGTATGTAATTTATATCCTTTATTAAATAAATGGTACCAAAAACCATCAAAAGATGATGAGATACAGCTAGCAGCCTAGCACATAACTACAGGGGCAAAAAGTTTTCTGTGGTTTTGGTTTCAGTATTTAATAATTTACTAGCTTTAAATTAATGCAGAAAATAGTGTTTACAACCTCTGGGGCCATCCATCGGTAAGTCCCGGTTTCAGCCGTCATCATTTCAGTCACAGTTTCTTCACGTGCAAGTCCAAAATCAGTAAGTTTCAGTTTCTTACGATTTGCTGTAAGCAATAAATTATCTGCACAAATATCAATAAAATAAGTACAGGGATTTAAAGCCACGTAAACAACTAAACACCAACTACTAGAGGAACAAAGAAGGTCAAGGAAGCAAACCAAAAGACCAAACAGATTGCAACATTTTGAAGTAGAACCATGAGAATGAAACTAAGGCTGGTGCTGTCATGCTGATATAGACTTGGGAATATTCAAATGCATATCCCGTAGGTCTTACAATAAGTGGGGAAAATGACAACACATATAAGTAGACGTACAAACACCTCACTGAAAATTTTGAGTGGGTTAAGATAATCTATTTAAAGATCGAATACCATAATTTGACAATACATAACACACTCAAATGGGCAGAGACCCAAAAGCTGCAACTAAAGGATCAAAGTATAGAACACCAAAAAGTCAAATAGCTTAAGCATCCTTACCAGGTTTCAGGTCTCTATGTATTATGCCATTGGCATGTAAACAGTCCATTGCATGAGCTATGTCCAGTGCATAGCTGATTGCAGTGTGTGTATCTAGTTGGCTAGGCGAATGCTGTGCAGGTAACTTTTAAGTGACATCCCTGGTAGTAGCTCACTAACAATCACCATCAATGGTTCTTTGCAAGCTCCAATGAACTGCATGAGTGCATAAACTGTTGTGAGGAGGTCCCAAAAGAATTGACAATTTGTGTAGTCACACAAGCATAACATTCAGACCAGTAAGTACCTTGACAAGATTCTCATGTTTCACTTTACACATCATATTTACTTCTCGAATGAAACGGGCTTCAAGTGTTGCTTTTTCTTCAGGGGTACTGCCACGGTTAAGAACTTTTATCGCTACAATTTGATCACCATACCTATTGGAAGAATACAAGAAAAACAGGATTACTGATATGACTTAATAAATATACAAAAGGCAAGCGAAAAGAATTTGATCGAATAGTTTAGGGAAACGATATGATGAATTAAATGGCACAAGTTCCTCGTGTGAAGAGAATGACATCTGAACTTGTGATGGTACCATGATGTGTGATGTGAAGATGGTACTCTCTACTGCCATCATGATTAACATTTCTTCCAGTGTCCTCAAGGATGGCACAGCTAATGACTAATGTTTTGACAAAAAAAAATATATATCCTCCTGCCTACTAAAAATCTCAATAAAATATTGGAAGCCTGAAGTGAGTACCAGGCATGATCTGCGTGATATTACTCCGTATAACCGATGGAGGACAGCTGGAGGATTTTGGCGCCCTGAGAAACTAATTAATTTGAAGCACATACTATTAGGCATTCTATGCAAGGGTCTAGTGCATAACACACATTTAATTCAAGAAGAACTAAAACAGCAGCTAAAGCAGATACTCCAAAATCAGCCCATAACTGATAAAAGTAGCTACAGACATGTGAAAAAATAGGCACGGGTATGCACGTCTCAAAAACACCTTTACTTACTTCCCCTTGTAGACCTTGCCATGAGCTCCCTCCCCAATCTTGTCCCCAACGAACAGCATCTTGGGATCGACAAGCAGCTTCCTCTCGATCCAGGACGCCGGTGCCGCGGCATCCGAGCTCCGTGCGGGCGCCACCGAATCATCAGCGGCGACCTTGCTTGGCCGCGGCCGCCTGAACTCCTCGCTGCCGGTGCTGCCGCCGTCCCGGCACCCTTCGCTGCCGCAGCTCATCGTGTCTGGCCGCACGCGGCGCACCGCCGCCGGCGCTGAGGAAACGGCGCTGTCGTGGTCCGCGAACTTGCAGGACAGCCGAGGCATTAACACGGGCACCCCGCGCGCGTGCCCGAGCAGCGGGAGCCCCAGCCCGCGCTCATAGGGTGCGCGCAGGTGATCAGGAATCGGAGCACGGGGGCCACGCCGAGGCACGAAACTTCCACCACCGGCTAAAGTTTCGCAGCCGCGTGATGAGCAAACGACGGCGATTTTTTAAACCTTTTTCCCACAAAAATAAAAAAAACCCGCAACATTTCTGTCAGAAAAAGGATCCAAATTCCAGCCCGAACGTTCCAGAGAGCCGCGATTCTTACCTAAAAACCTTGGCGGAAATTGCCGACAGCCCAAACGCTTCCACACACGAACGGATGAACGAAAATAACCGATTCCCCGAAACGAACCGAGCGGAGAGCTGCGATTCTCAACTCAGGAAATGAAGAAATTCCGCAACAAAATTCACGGGCGCGGGCAGAACCCTAACCCTAGAGGATGCGGGTGAGATTTGGTGCGGCTCCGCGGCGTGGGGTTGGGGATGGTCGTCGTCACTCGTCGTGCGGGGAAGGAAGGGAAAAAGAAAAGTCGGGGGAGAAGGTATCGGGGAAGCAGAGTGAGCCGCAGTGGACAGCTTTTTTTATAGAAGGTCGCTGGGCTAAAGCAAAGCCAAAGCAGGAAGCAGCAGCAGGCTGGGCAGCCGGTAGGTGAATTGGCATGCCCCCGTGTTCGTACCACAGATTGCGCCCATGCCCAAAATATCTCTTGCCCAAAGGCACCGTACTAGGTACCCCAGGATCTGCTGCATTTGGTGCTCCATGTGGGGTGGTTTTTTTCTCCACGGTTTTGAGAAATAGGTTTACCCTTTACGCATGAAAAAAAAAATGAAAATGGTACCCTAGCCAGTGAGATAGAGATCACAAGTTGGCGACCACATCAAAGCACGAGGAATGGAACAACGGATATGATAATTGCATTACATATCACGCTAATAGAGCGTATAAAGTTGCATACAACGATTTATAGTATTGGACACGATATGATGACGATAGCATCGGCTATCGTGTGAAGACAAGTAAAATGATGTAGGGTGTCGGATAAGGATGTAGTGTAACAAATCGACGCTTGTGTGTAAAGCCATGTAGAACCATTTGCAAGATAACACAAAGATACATAGAGATAACACATCGGCTACCACATATGTGACACAATGTAGAATGGTACACGACAATGATAATGATTCAATAAAACACATCAGTGGTGCGTGTAAAGCTATATAGAATGGTTCCGGGGATAAGACCATGATACGATAGGGATAACACATCATCTAGCGCATTCTAATGCACGTAAAACAGTAGGTGGTAGGATAAGGATTTGGGGTAGGTCAGTGACGTGATAAGATAACGTTCCGACTCCAACGTGCTAAGGCATGCTGAGTGGATAGAACAACCAATAACACATGTAGATATGTATATATATGGTATCTTTGGAGATGAAATAGTGATAAGATATACAAAGCGCAATGTCTAGTGCGTGTTAAGGCACATGAAATGGTGAGAAGAAGGATATTTATTTAATAAAACATACCAATAATGCATGTAGTGCATAGATCAATTTGGAGGACAATAAAAGGAAGATACTTCAAATAATGTGGCTACAACATATGAAGGCCCATAAAGTGATAAGTGGTAGGATAATATTTTAGTAGAAAAAATTGATGACGCATATAGAGGTGCATAGGTCAATCGTGAGGATAAGACCATATAGGTAGCGTACACCAGCTACAACATATTAATGATGTGCTATATATAAGACTCAGGATACAACATGTTAAGGCATGTACAATGATAAAGTTGATACATGCAACAGTTTAATATAGAATGCATCAATAATACTATGTAAATCTATGTGAAATATTTAGAGGAGATAAGATAATTGTGTTGTAAATAATGCCATGTAAGACGTAAGGTGATATATATGATGATTTAATAGAGAATGCATCAACAACACTACGTAAAACTTTGTGGAACAAAAGGAGGATAAGATAGC